>OMLP01029035.1:0-12773 GCA_900302685.1 Spondyliosoma cantharus | reverse complement strand
GTTTCCCAATATAAAGAAAGCCTTCTCGCTGTATGTTGTGCTTTATTTTCCTGTACTGAAACTCAAAGAAATCCCCTCCTCATATTTGCTCCCAAAAAATTCCACATCCTTTCCTTTGGAACCAGGGAATCCATTTCCACCCTGTGAGTTCCTGCTTTGCACTGAGTAGAGCTCCGAGGGAAGAATGAGACCACTGTGAAGCAAAGGCTTCCTTTGTGAGATTCGGATGACTTTTTAAAACAAACAAAAGTTTCAAGTGAAATGAGTGAAGAGTGGAGGAAAATTTCCCACTGTCACTTTTCATGCACTTTTTTGGGGCATTATTACCTCTGCCTTTCACGAAACAGTGTGATGTTTGAATGATCAGGCTGTACAGTGCATTAACAGTACATTCTCTGATGAATTAGGCCACAGTCTTTTTTTTTTTTTCCCCATGTTGCTCCAGGTGCAAAGGGCAGATAGGGCCGGTTAATAACAAACATGGCTGCTTTCCCAGCCTTTCCTCCCTCGCTGCCTGTTTCCTGTGTGTTTCATTGATGTATTCCTGGATACGCTGCCTACAGCTCTACAGCGTTGGAGACACATTTGAAACTGAAAGCTGTCGTGTAAATATGGCGCTTGGATGGCGCATACATGCAGGGGCTCTGGTAGTTAAATATTTAAGAGCGATTATCGATATACTGGCAAGTATTGATATTTTTATCACAGCAAAACATGCAGCCCCCGTTTTTACACAGACCCCGCTGCCACTGTCACTACTTCATATTTTCTCGCGGTGTAAACTTAATTTGATGTTTTAACTTGAAATTCAGCCCGATGTCCCTCCGTATTTTCCCTGTCGATTGTGATGACAGTTGCTGATCAATCAGGAAGCCGTGAAATGAATCCACATTTATAGGACTTTTAACTTGGAGTAAACAGTTGTGCTTTCCACCTGGAGCGTGATGTCCGAGGAAAATGGCCACCATATGGTCTGTTGTGGTCCACCAGAAGCTGGGGGGACTTCTCCTCTTTGTACGAACTGCTTGTTTAGTGGAAAACAGTATGTCATAATGTTAAAATAAAACCTCTTTATCCCTCTGCTGAAACGGCTTTGCTAAGCGGTGATCATTACTGTAAGTGCAAGGGAGAAGGTCAGGTGTCGTTGTTGCCATGTTTTGGTTTACATACTGCTCATACTGGCCTTGAATGCTGATTAGGAGGAAGCCACCAGTGGCTGTTTGCTGCTACAAAGAGAAAACCTGCACCTGTGCCCCTTTTGCCTCGTTTTTGAAGAGACACTAGAAAAACCCTTATCGGGTGTTAAAATGCATGACACTAGTTACGCAAACACTCCGAAAGATGCAGTCGAGGGGGCTCACAGTGAGCTGCGGTCCAAACGAGCATGTTTTCCTCCTCTGTGACTTGTGGGGATGCAATGTCCTGATTAATGCCAGCCGGGGGGGATAAAAGAGGGGGGCGTGTTAATTGCATTCTGCTACACTCTGTATCTACGAACCAAGACCAAAACAGAAACAGAATTACTGGGACGACTGATAGGGCAGATGTTAATTTGCTTGCAATTCCTTTTGCTCTCATGTATTTTAAAATGGGTGTTCTTTTGTGTGTGTGTGTGTGTGTGTGTGTGTGTTTATTAAAAACATCCTGTGCTACTGACTAAAATGAGACGCGGCCTTCGTGGAACTGGCTCGGGCGTGTGATAAAGCACAGTTGCAGAGCTGGCTGGAGTGTCCCAGTACGTGCAGGGCAGTGCAGTGCAGTGCAGTGCAGGCCAGCAGCAGCAGCAGCACTTCCTGCAGGTTTGCACAGTGATTTTCTGGCACGGAATGGGATTTAGCAGGGCACCACTGTTATGCAACACTAGCTGACTTATCGCAGTCCAAATGACTCTGTATGAATTGATTAACTCTGCAGCCTGACTGTTTATAATTGGACTGGAAGTGTACTAGGCTATGCTCTGGACACGTGCCAAAATCAATGACTGGAAATGGTTTACGTGTGTGTAACTTTTGCTACGCTTTTGTTGTGGATTTAGTGTCCTCATCGAGCCTTTTCCACATGCAGAGCTGTACTTAGGAACTACTCGCCATTTCTGTCAAATAATGCTGATTACAGAGGCACACCTGAGCTTTCCACTGAGTCCTCAGTGGGGGAATTAGGCTGCCCTCCAAGCTGTAGGGGACAACACAGTCGGCCAGGCTCCTCCAGAGACATGGCAGAGAATCCCCCTGAGGGTTTCTGTGAGGATAATAAGCCCTTCTTTCCTGCGCTGGTCCTCGTGTCAACTCGCACTGAAGCTTTCCCCCTGTCCCCTGCACTGCAGCCCCTGGCGTTCCCTTGTTAAATTGCTTACCTGGCAAGATCTTATTCTTACTTTTCTGCTTCCATTCTGCAGACCTAAAAGGGTTAATTACAGAACTGTACAGTACATCCTGTGCACTCAGCACACAATTAATATCTAGTGGCAGTGCAGCAGCTATTTGGCCAAAGTGGGGGCATATTCATCAAGCCTTCACCTTGAGTCTGGCCTTCCAGGATGGCTGGCTGCTGAGCATCCTATTGTCTTCTTACCGTCACTGATAGTAGTCTGTTGGAAATCTTTACACAGTTGCACGATCCCATTATGGATGCACCTGTTCATCTGTGCAATCAAATTAGTTGATGTGCTCTACCCTGATTGCTGCAGATGTGCATTTGTTGGCTGATAGATCAGTTTGACTGATGAAAATGAACTCCAAAGGATGTGTAGAGCATCTTAGAATGATAGATAGATTCGATGATACTCTCTGGAGGCCTTTTGAATAGCCTGTGGTCAATGCTGCTGCTGCTGCAGTGCAGCTCGTGTTGCCGGTGTTTGCTCAGCAGGGTCCTGACCCTTCCCAAAGTGTCTGATCAAACAACTCTTCTCCCATAACCTCACCTTGCCACAACCTGTCCAGACGGAGCAAACCAACATGTAATTTCAGTTTTCCATTCTTATAATGCAATTTCAGCAACACAGTGAGTTCCTTTTTGTGGGTTTCAAGTTCCCCGAGAGCTATCCGTTTCTCTATTGCTGACAGTGTTTTCATTGTTTTTTCCTGTCAGGCTGTTATCCGATCTGAGCACTCGACTTTATGTGTCTGTGTTTTAGCAACAGATACGGACAGTGTTGGTGTTGCATGGGTACGTAGGCTATGATTTTCTCTCTGAACTTGATTGTCTCCGATAATCTACCTTGGTAAGGGGTGGTCTCATCGTAATTCTTCCTTTGTCGTCCTCCGCGATGGGGCTCGTTTGCTACCTGTGTAATCAGGCAGAGGATGTGAGAGGACAGGCCTGTGGACGACTTCCAAACATCACAGGCATCTGTCATATTGACACCTCTGCTGTGAGAATCTGTCAGGCTGCTGGCGACTGACCTTGCTGCACATACGCGGTTGTACACTAACTGCTCTCACCCTGGCCCTGTCCTCATGCCAAATCCACTCTTGAACACACTCATGCTTGTTAAATGGGATGGGGTTTATGTTTTGCAGTTGAATACACAGTCATAAAGACTAAGAAACTAGACTTGCAAGTAAGTATAACATGGTCCAAGCACCCAAACGTAACAGACTCAAGACAATCGGGAAGAATAAAAAAAACAAGAATTACTCAAAAGGCCTTTTTGCGCCTCTCACCTGACATGACTTATTATTAACCAACGTTATCATCCTGTGGGCACTAAGCTCAGGGTTCGAAATACAGGGGAGCTACTTCTTTTTTATTGTCTCTCAGAAGAAAGTAATACAAAACAACCTTGCAATAGTGACCATTTTTTCTGTCATTCTGTTGTTCCAGGCTGAATAGTCTGTGTATGAATTGAAACATGTTGATGGGGCATGGGCCAGGGCAACCCCACCCCCTGAAATAGCAGTAATATAATTTTCACACTGCCTAACACGCTCACCAACTCAGCTAAAATTCCAACATTGATTAGTTTGTTTCACAATGGGAACCACATGTTCGGCATTGTCATAAAGATTTTTGCACGCTTGTTGTCTCTAAGCCCGATGATTTTCAGGAATTTTATCGACTGCCTCCATTTTACATCCACTGCTAGTAGCCACAGCGGTTAAATGGCTGTACTGGCCTGGGCCCAGCAAGTGCTGGCACCGGAGCAAGTGACCAATACTCACTGATGACCACACACATCCACACAGCACGGTGCCCTGGCATGCATGGTGTTTGACCACTTGATTTCCCCAGCCTCCAGCAGCCAGCGGTGACCATTACACACTGACACAGCTCATCTCCGGCACCGGTCCGCTCACATCAAAACACCATGATCTAATTGACATTTTGATTGACGGCTGAAGGCCCACTCCGTTTATCTCGAACTTTCCTACAACTCCGCTGCTGCTGGGGGGATGTTGTGACATTGATCCAGTGGAGCAGTCAGAATGAATCCGCACATGCTAGATGGATAAAAAACGTGCGAGCAGCACTGCAGGCTCTGATTTGTTTTGCTCTCGAGTGCCTGTGATACCACAATGAAGTAATAGCAGGCTTGAGAGTGTTTGGCGGGCCCCCTGGCTGAGCCCCATCCCCCTACTTCTGGCACGTGGAGAGGCTGAATTATAGACAGCAAACGCACAAACTATTCACTCAGCCCTCCTCCTTGCATCAACACTGTTAATTATACTGCTGCCATACTGCTCTCGCATCCCTACTATTTTAATCCTCAACTGATGGAAACTGCTGCATCCCAACACACACGCACACTTGAGCACACACAGAGGCGGGTGCCAGCCCCCATGCTGAGCTCTGAGTATTTGCTTTGTAACACATAAGTTCACTGCTTTTCAGGTATTACGAAAGGCTTATTTACCTTTTGTCTGGCGAATAGAGGAAACCAAGTGCCCCTATAAACACCTCACACTGCCCTGTTTAACAAGGCCAACTGCTGGGTAATACTCCCAATGCACCGGGGTTAATCTAAGTTGCCTGGTTGCTTAGTTCAGGAAAGTAATTTTGAAAAGAATTTTGTCAAACACAAATAATGGCTGCTTTTTTTTTACTACAGTATAACAAGTGGAAATATTCCAGTAAAAAAGCAATAAACCCACAGTTATTAAATTGAAACGCATGACTGCCAATTCAGGAGTCACTTTTACAGCCTCTTTTCAGAGCTGTCGGTAGAAACAGTAGGTGAAAGACACTTTCCAAGACTTCGGGGTTAGTTTTGAAAGCGAACGCTTTTTTTTTTTTCCTCTCTCAGATGTCTCGGCGAAACATTCCCACATAAATCACAAATCTGTGTCACCTGGAGGAAATGGTGCAGGAGGGTGCTGAAAAAAGCTGCGCCGTTTGGCAGTGTGCCCTGTGTGGAAATTGTTGTCAGTGTGGGGCAGGATTTTGGTGGAATTGTCATAATAATCTTCTCAAGATGTTGTTTGAGGCGCCCGTGTTTGTTATGCCAGCTGATATGAAAGTCTGTTTGCCTTTTTAGGGAAAACTTCAGCAGGCTGCTTTTTTCCAGATGTGTCTATTAAGGACACTGATTTTTCAGCAGTGGGCAAAAAATTAGTAAGACAAATTCAGAACAATACTGTATATTACTAGAGATGATTATTATTAGCTTTATTTAAACTCAAAGATCATTTCCACAGTTTGGATCCTTATGCAGAGTAGCAATAGCCCCAAATGTCAATGATTATAATGTGAGTGTGCTCGTCAAGCACCTGCATGTGAGACTCTTGTTGAAGTGGCAGTTGACAGGTTGGACTTTGGGCTTTATCATCAGCTTTTGGCGCACTGCAAACAACTATCTTTATGGTGCTCCACCATTGTAGTGCCACTTACCACACAATACCCATATTCATTGCTGACCAGTGAACCTGCCAATAAGTAGTGTGTTTAACCCATTTATGCAGGCTGCAACAGGAACATTCCCAGATCACAAGAAAGTCTTTAACTGCTGCTACTACACACTACTACTACGACACTAAGTTACTGATAAAATCTAGAAACACTGAACCATCTTCAACTTTCAGTTTATTTAATGTGGGTATGTTATTTCCAATCAGAGATAAGATATGACAGAGTGCAGAGAGGGTGTGATTTTCTATATCTTTATTCACCTTATGAAAGGTCAAAAACAAAGTGTTTAGATCAGGGCCTGCCAGATGTTTCTAGTGAAGTAATCTGAGAAGGTTGTACAGGAAGTTCATCAGTTCAGGGGATCTTTGCTCGGAGAGGCAAATGGAAAAACATTTTTTCTTTTTTAAACTTTGAAAGATTGTTCATGCTAAAACAAGTCAGAAAAACAGGAATGAAAACGATCTAGATCAGACTTAGAAAATGGATCAGTAGTGGGTTTTTTCTGCCTCTTAGGGCTTCCATATCGAACCATTTTGCATCTTAACACAACAGGTGGTTGCTTTTGGCCTGGGGTCCACCATTAAGTTACCGGGAAAACTTTCAGGCTTCCCTAGTTTAGAAAGTTAGAAATCACAGGCAGTATCGACTGTTAGGTTTGTTAAAGTAACAGGAACATGACCCCCCGCCCACACTGGCTTCCCACTTGTGAAAACTGCTTGCAGGGTTCAATTTTGGCACCCAACCAAGCTGGAGACACCGCTGCACAGAGTAAAACTGACTCTATACAATGGTGGGGGATTGAAAGTTTTTATTAACATTTAATTTGAGCGTGACCACCTTTTGTTATCGGCAGTCCTGACTGGACACTACACAGGGGCTATACCCTTCATTTCATGTACTTCACTTCGCTTCACTTCATGTGAATTCTTGGAAAATTAATGTTTGAGGCAGGTATTGCAGAAATAGCTTCTACACACACTCGCATGGGAAAGAAAAGTTCTGTCTTTGATGTTTGCAGAACAGTTGTCTGGCTCTTTCAAAAATAGCTACTGTCCCGCGAGCTCTGAGTGTTTATTCTAATGAGCCAAATTGACTGGTTTGGGTTCTTGTAGTTTCTGTTGAGTTCGCTGCTTTATTCTGAGAGTTTTTGTGTCATATGTGTGAGAGCCTTTGTCTCTGTGCGTACCCTTCCATTTGCACCAGGAGCACTCTAATGGAGTCCTAGGTTTGGAGACCATCGGAGAGGGCAGGGAGAGGGAAAGTGCAGCCTAGAGCAGACCTCCACTTTTAAACTTCTCCTCCCAAATGCTGCAGTTCAGCAGACAGGCAGCCTCCTCATTAGAATTTTTTACATTCCTCTTTCGGAAGCAGCACACTGCCTCCTCTCCATTGCTCTTTACAACGCAAAAGCTGACAAACATAAATCTGAGCCGTCTCAATAAAGACAAGTCGTCTATAACCTGAGGTCCAATATGAGGCTCTAAACCAACTCTGGCTCAGACTCGGTTTATTGTATTTCTGGAGCATAAAGCTATAAAACTTCTGCACAGGTGTGGTTTTATATACTTTAAATCAATTGAATACAAGCCTGTTTAAGACTGTGGACTTCTTTCATCCTTTTTCCTTGATGAGGGCAGCTTATAGATTAAAGTATAAGATGTAGTAACCCTACTCTGGACAAGCAGACCACCTAAGCTGTTAGCAGCGCAATTATTTTTTTTTGTTGTTGAGGTAAATGGTCCTCAAGGAGTTGGACAAATGCTTCTATTGTCAAACTCCCAGCCATGCCTGATAATGACATTGGAAATAGCAATAGGATCACACTGCTAACTATAAACTATGTCAAGTGTTTCAAGTGTCTATTTATCCTGCTGTCTCTCCCACGTAAGATGTGAAACGCTGGTGGTGGAGCACTTTGTGGAAAAGAAGAGAGGAAGGATCGAGGACACCCTGCTGGATATAATGGCAATGAATATATTCTGGCGCTCCTCCCGAGCTGTCTTCTTGTGTAAGGCTGTGAGGGAAATTCACTTTGCCAGTGGTTGGCTATGCCCATTACTCACTGAACTGTGCTGCAGTGATAGCGAGGGGGCCCAGAGTTGGGGCTGAGCGGCAGCACATCACAGAACAATGGCGGTGATGAGTGTCGATACGCCGCCACTGTTCTTTTTTATTTGAAGTGCTCCAACCACACGTGGTGTTTGCATTGCGCGTGTGGTCGGTTGAACAATTTCGTCAGTTCTCATGTTATCGCAGTGTCCCACTTCATCCGGGGCTGGTATTTCATACATCAAAGCCCTCCGTGGAAGTCGAAGACGAGGAGGCAATTGTAAAGTCATGGCAGACATTAAAGTGTTCTATAACAGACACTCGGGCAGTCAGTGTTGCAGTCCTGTGGAAAAAAGTTTGCCTGAACATGCCCTACTTCTCTTCCTCCCCTCGCACAGACGTTCATCACTTCCTCTACTGAAATTGGTGGAATTCCAGGATCTCAGCTCGCGGTTGGGTGACGCTAGTATCGTTTGTCTGCCAGCAGGCCTGCCTGTTTTTCTCCGGAGGTGTCAGGTTCTCAGGTTTGCTCAATCAGACAGGCAGGTTTGTGCCTGGTTCGTAGCCAGATGCATGTACAGGAGGAGGGAGCAGGCATTTAAAAAAAAAAAAAAAAAAAGCAAAACAGATGGAGACAGGGGAGTGGTAGAGATGCTTTGTTACTTCCTGTGCATCTGCTGTGACTAGGCTACACCTCAGTTTACCCCTCGCTCCTTAAAACGATAGCGAACAACTTTGGAAAGGTGAAGAGTTTGAGGTTAAACCACAGTCTTAAGTTGCAGCTTTCATTGTCAGTGTTACAAAAGAAAGGGTTTTCCCATGTTACTTCCTCAAATCTCTGTTTTGTGACACAGATATGTGTTGCAACATCGAGTCCATAGATTACATAACAGTCGAATGATCTTGATGTGATCAACACAGATCATTTTCTGATTTTTGTTGTAAGCCTACTCCTCTCTAGACGAGCCGTTCTTCTGCTTTCCTATCCTCATCCTGTATCCTTCCAGTTATTTGAAGCTTCTGTTTCCCTTGTTTCCAACTTTTGATTCAATGTTTTGCTTCATCTCTGCCTCTCCAGTTCCCCTTGCATCTAATTAATTTGGCTTTTCCTGGCAGGCCTCGCGTATACAGCCATAGTGAGGTTCCTGTGCCAGGCAGTTTTCAAAGACTTCACTATGTTGGAATGGGGCCCCAGTCCTGCCCAAGCCAGGACAGAGGGACCTTTGTGCCTGCTGCCCAACAGCCCAGTCAGCCCGTAGAGCGGGGAAAGATTAGGACACAGGGAGAGCCACTGGGCTAAATGGTAGGGTGCCTGTTTGAAAGCCAGTGGTGTCAGCCAAACAGCCCCTTAGCCCCATTGAAGCACACAGTAATTACAAGCTTGTAGGGCAATCCTTCAGCTCCTTTGTCCCGGCTTTGGAGACACTTGCCCAGTCTACTGGGAAACTTCATTCGCCCTGTGTTTGGAAACCCAGGACGAAGAGTCTTTCAACTCCAGCATGCTGTCCTTTCTCTCTGAGACATCAGCTAGCCAAGCTAGCTCAGCAACAGTGCCTCCCCTCCAGGAGGCCCTGGCTTTGAGGATGTCTAGCGCTCCATGCTGAGTCTTGATGATGACTAAGGACTCGTTCTTTCAGTCGCTCTGATTTTTGTGAGTCAGGTCTGAAAGACTCAGACCCTAGGTTCATGCCTGTGATTCATAACATGACAGATGTCATGTGTTCTTCAGACTGACTGCTTTCTGTCATCCACCTGTAATTCCATGTAATAGCTTCCATAGTGTGTGTTGGCCCCGCTGTCTGAGTCATCTGTAACACTTGCAGGCTGAGTCGTCACAGGGGCATGAGAGCGCGGAGTTCTGTGTCGAGACTTGTGCCTACAACCAGAACAACAAATTGTAACACTTCAGAAATATGGCACAACATCGCCACCGCTTCCTCTGCATCTGTACCACTGCGTCGCTCATCTCTCAGCAGGCCGGCGCAACCAGCTGGGAGGTCAGAGCACCAATTACAGAAAGTTAACCTCATTTAGTCAACATGCTGAAGCTGTCCAGACATGTCACATAGACTGAAAAAAATGGTTCTGTTTAATTCTGCAGGCAAGGGATAGAGGATGACAGGGTTGGTCGGAAGGTGTTATGTTGTGGGTCTCTCTTTTCTTAGTCTTCCTCTGTCACACAAACGTTCACAAGACACACTCTCTCAGTATCTTCACCACATTCTTTAGTTTAATCAGAAAAAGACTGAGGCCTGTTTTCTGGGACGTGTGTTGTGTGTTCTTGTGTGTGTTTTGCTTCTATTCTTCTGTCCGTCCCTGTGGACACCCGGCAGCGTGAGGGAATGAGGCTCAACACTCTGGGACAGGACCTGCAGTTTAACATACACTCCCTGACTATTTTCACTCTCATTCATGTCAGAGACTTTAGAGTGTTAGTAGGACATGAATTAGTTTTTTTTAATTACTTAATGAGTTTTTATTAATCTGCCCAAGACACTTTACTCCCATCCCCCAAAGAATGGGTGCCTGCTCAGTAGAAGAGTGTATAGTTGGGAAGCTTTCTTATGTGACAGATGAAAGATCACAGTGGCGATACTTGCATTCATGTTTTTTTTTTTTTTTTCGGCTCAAGATTACATATCATGTAACCATGAAGCTGTCATATCCTGGGTTTGAATCTTTAAATTGCCCTGTCCATTTTATCCTTTGATGGTATTATGCAAATAATTGTGCTCTTATCAGCTTATTATCAGAGTGTTGGTAGGACATTGAACGACATATGAAACTCTTAATAATGAATTTCTTGTCTTAGGAGCTTGTTCACTACTGCTTTCAGAGTTTGGTCAAAAAAGAGTTTGTAATAAGTAGTCAAATATGTTCTGATGTAATTTCTTTTTTCTTTTTTTAAGAACTTAATGAATGCCTAAGGTTGTGGCTCCCCCTTGTTGAGATCTGCTGGTTGTGGCCAACTTCATCTGTATATATGGATTCTGAAATTGCAAGAACTACTTACTCATGGACTGATACTCATGGACTGATACTGATACTCTGATACGAATACCTTATATATAGTTTGTGATGTATTTTAGTGTTTGTATGTTTAAGATAATAGAGAAGAAAATCTGTGGAGCTGAAGAAGGGCATCGTGCTTGAAATATCTGTGTGGCAATATTATAAAGTCCAATTTCTTTTTTATTCTAAACTGTAAAATATCCTGTCCCCACTATGGATCATTGTCATAAGTGTGCAAAAAAAGTGTGTTTATGTAAATGTATATAAAGAATATCTGCAGACATGGAGTCAATCTGAATGGTTTACTCCTTAGTATCCATATTGGCATCTGGGCAAAAATCCAGCATCGGCTGAGCTCTACACCAAATAACAGTTCAACTGGAACAGTACGATATTGTAGTAAGTCTAAGAGGCATAATTTTATGCCTCATGGCTGTTAGTCCAACTTCAAGATCTAATGCTACTTGCTTTTGCTTGATATTGGACTAACAGATGGATTCTCTGCCGCATAAAATGCACAGGTTTAGAAATTTGTTGTGAGAAAACAATCTTCCATGTTTTGAAGAAAAGCTGACTCCGGATGCTTTGCCTCAGGCAAACTGAATCATCTCCAGAGCTTTGAGATTTTACACACATTTGCCCTCTTTTTCTGACTTGTGTATTGATGTTGATATTAGCAAAACAGGATGTATTGTCTAGGGAACATTTGACCCATGTCACAGCAGACTGTGCCACTGTGGTAATGTTTATCGCATGGTATTATTATTATCATGCACTTCTTTTGTAATTCTGTGACTGAGAAAAGATACATGTCTTTGATTACTTGTATTGTTTAAAGCAACGGCAAATGAATTTCGTCTCAGTTGTTGTAAACTTGGCCCTGATGCTGGGATGTAGTGTGAAGACGCCTGTGCTGTAGGCCTGTCACAGTGCACTGATTGCTAGCGGCTAATGTGATCACAGTCACAGCCAGGCAGGGCTGACTGAGAGTGGAGCCTTAATCTCCCCCAGTGTCTCACTGCCAAATTGGCCTGATTTGTCAGACAGAGGATCATCACTCACTACTTCTCAGATGACTTTCAAAGGGCCCCTTTGCTTTTTTGATGTGCAGCTTGGAATATTTGATTGAGAAAACTGCAACTCGGTATTTGAACTGACAAATGTTGGCTACTAAAGGCAAGGAAGGATGGTCGGACAATCAAAGAGTCAGGGACACAGGGACGTTTAGAGGTACAGATTTAGATCCAGATCTCTCTTACTATTATGTAATCTTTGTTATGACGTAAGTACTGAACAGGTTCATCAAATTGCAAACTAAGTCATCTTTCCCACTCTCTTTAGATAAACTCACTGATCAGAGCAAATGCATCATTTCATTCAGACTTTTAAGAAGGAAAAAAAAATACGCATTGTTGAAGTTATTTCTGAATTTGCTGGGGCTTTCATGTTTCCCCCTCAACACTTATTCTGAAATTGGTTTGAAAAATAGAAAAATTTATCTAAAATTGAACATGTCAGTGACTTTACGCTGGCTCGTAAAAGGCCGCCGGGGGGAAAACCAACATCCATACTCTGTTCTGCAGGCAGGTTTCCATCTATATAAACCTGTCACTTTCTACAGAGAGGAAATGTTTGCATATTTGTATAGATGGCTCTCACACATTTATTGTCATAGGAAAGGTTACAGGAAAAGAGCTGAGATGTGTTGTGAATAAGTACTAAACATGAATAATTTTCAGAGCAGTGAATCAGATATACAGTAGAAATATAATATAGATATTTAGGTTTTTGTTGATTACCACTGTGCTCTCTACCATAACAATGAGAGTGTAACAGGGTGCTGATCAAAGATAGTCAAGTGTAACGTC
>OMLP01029032.1:5062-16989 GCA_900302685.1 Spondyliosoma cantharus | reverse complement strand
AGACTTCAGTTAAACAAATTCTGTAAAACAAAGATACAGAGATGGGATATAAAAGACTGTAAATAAAGAAGTGATTAAAATGGTCCCTGAGCCATCATTTAAACCATAAAACAGCTTCTCAATTAGTTCTCTGCTCAGCTGGTTTCCACGGTTACCAAGGCCAGGCAGCAGTTCAGGTAGAGACATGAATGATATTGACAGAGAGAGAGAGAGAGAGATTTCAGTGTTGTTATATAGACGCTTGACCCACCTGAAACTATCAACTACAGAATGTGTTAATGTGCACTTATATTTCCTCGTTATCCTTCTTTGAACTCATTATTTTACCAAAAAGAAACAAAGGAAAACTAATCAGTTTATTCAGTTGGTCACTGGAAGAGATGAAACCTTGTAAATAAATGTATAGAGAGGATAAAGTTACATTCACATTTTGCTGGCTGAATCATTTATAGATTTGAGTTTTCAGCTGAAAGCAGCCCTCATCTTGTAGCTGACATCCTGCTTGAGTTACAAGGACACATCCTTGTAACACAAATCTGACGCTCATCTGACACTTATATCTGTCAATATCTCTTCTTAAACGTGGGGATTAGCTAATCAGCACTAAAAATGTAGAGCTCAGACTGATGGGAATGTCAATAGATTATCAAAACATCCTTTAAGGAGGTTGAGAAATGAATGAATCAGATGATTTATCAGATGATCAGATTCCTGTTTCTGTCTTACTCCCACATTCCAGACCTCTCTCTGTGTGTACAAATGATGTCTTTTTTAAAAGGTCAGATAAGATGAAACTTTGAGATGAATCATTTTCCTGGCAGCAACAAGTTATCAGAGATAAAATGATCAAAAGATGATAAAACCACATTGAGGATGACTGAAACTGGATTATATTAATGACACTGATGATACACAAGTACAGGCAGGTGGATTTGTCTTATTTAATGTGGGTTTTAGATGTGATTCATCGTTGAATGACGGGGTTTAATTTTCTTTTATCTAACATGTTACATTGACAGCCATTAACAGCGTCTGTCTGACACTTATTTCAGCTCTTTTAACTTTTCATAATCCCGGCTTAACTTTTTGAACTCCATCCTGAATGTCACTCACAGCTTCTGTCTGAAACTAAATCTTGTTTTAAAATCCTGTTACAATGTCTCTTTAATTTCTCTGACCTGCTCTCGTTCCTCTAACCTGTCCAAGTTAACAGTTTGGGTGAGAAAATGCGCATCTTAACAAGACCAAAGCTGCAGTTCCTCACTTCTCTCTAGAAATACAATACAAATATGTCATTTATTTTATTTATTTCTCCAAAAACAGTTGTCTTGTTCCGTATTTTCTTGGATTTTCGGAATCCCTGTCATTGACTGACAGGGATTCTGGCATTGTTTAGATTTTGATGGACAGGCTAGACTCACAATTGGGAGAAATATCATACATTTTTTTGAATGTCCAATAGCCCAACACTAACATTTTGTCATAGTCTTTATCAGGGGCTTTTATGTCCTGACTGTCATTAACATTTTCATTATCATAAGGTGGACTTGCATACCAGAAGTTAACTGGCTCAGTCTGTGGCTGCTCAACATGGAAGAACGAGTATTTCCCTACCTGTGAAGTCAAGCTTTGTTGGCTTCAAAATGCCACTGAGCATCGTTCGTAGGGATGAACAGAGCTCCACCGCCAACACTGTGTCTAGATTTAAATAAATTGTACTTGGTGGACGCATATATCGTTCGCTGTGAGAAACGATGTAGAGTTTAACATGTGCACCTGAATGCATCATTAAGTCCATCTGAGTGACAAACTCTGGTACAGTCAGACAGCAGAGGGGAAAAGCAGAGATAAATCTACGTAGATAAATGCCACCAAAACACTGTGCTCAGAAGAGTTTTTTATTAAATTATTTTCAGTACAAATTGTGACTGTGGTGGAGAGTCTTATGAGATTTACTCACCAAACTGAAATCATGCCCTCATTTGGTACTTGGAAGAGTCGGTTTCTGACTCAGATACTCAGATTCTTATAAGTGGTTGTAGAAAGTGTGTACTGGAAAAAACAGATGCTTTATGTATCTGTGACTTTAGGAGTGTTCTGTTGGAACATGCATGAACTACACACAACACTCTCTTTGCTCTCTTCAGCAGCGAACTCCACAACAAAAGAAACAGTTGGCTCCTCCTTGTCAGCCGCAACAAGTTCGCAAAAGAAAATCAATGTTTATTTACTAGGGGTATAACGGTTCTGAACCGAAACCGAAAACCTAGGTTCGAAGGACCTAGGTTCAGAAACTCATTCTAACTTCCCGAACCTCGGTTCATCCCCGCCCCGCCCCTACCGCACATGTGTGTCAGGTCAGTTTCATTTCTGCAAGATGGGTAATAAACCTGAGCTCGCAGATGCCCCAGCCACATTCCAGTCAGCCGTGTGGGTTTCCAGTTGATATTAAGGAGGATGGCAGTCGTGTCGTTATCAAAGCGCACGTAATTTGTCGTCTGTGTTTTATGAAACTCGATGTGGGAGGGGCCGGCAACACTTCAAACATGTAAGCGCAAATGTGGAGACATCACCCCGACACTGAGCTCACGCAGCCCAGCGGAGCGGCAAGGCCGAGGAGTTCCGCGATAATCACATGATCACTCATGACCGCAGTTATAGGTATGTGTCATAAAAACAACAGCAGGAAGTGTTCCCGACTGAAGGATTAGCAGAAGAGCTTGTGTTTGTCTCTTTTTTGAGATTTGTGTGCTGGTGTCAACACGGAGTGTTTTATTTTGAAAAGTAACCGGTGTCATATTGTTGTTTCGGTGTTTATTTTTTGTATTCCTGGATAGTTAAGAGATTAAAAGTGTTAAAGTCTTGGTTAAGTTAAGATAACTTAAGTAATGTTCATGTAATTGCAATGCAACAATCCTTTAATAAAATCCACACATTTTTTCTGGAAGTTTTCCAAAAGGTTTTTCAGTATGTTTTTAAAAATGGAGGTTTGAACCAAACCGTGAGTCAAAAACCGAAGTTTGAACCGAATCGTGGGTTTGGTGAACCGTTACACCCCTATTACTTACAAATAATACCAAAACGAGGGGAGTCTGGAGGCCAAAATGAACAGAAAGATTGAGGAAGTCTGTTCTAGGCACACAGTACCCAGAACTACTTTTCCTAGACTACATAAACTATCAATGAAACATCAGCGCTCAAACCAGAGTGGCCACATTTCCAAAATCACAGTCTCTGTCATAGTAACTCTGAGAAGATTTTTTCTGTATGGTCGAGTTGCAGCTGAATGAATCCAGAGGAAACACGGAGGTCACTTTAACATACATGCGCATGTGTACATGCACAGACACACACTGAGAGATGTGAGGAGGAAGTACTGTATGTTATTGTGGTAATGGTGACAGCTGTGGAACATCGAGTACCGTCTGTGTTCAGTGTGTGTCATCCTTATAGAGATGCTGTCACACTGAGCCGATAAACTCTTGTCTTCTCTCTCTGGAGGTAGATCAGGACACTAAGAGCTGCAACGATTAGCTGATTAAGCAATCTGTCAATTAATCAGTTAGTTTTTAAGTACATTTTTCAAGAAAATTCACAACATGAACTGGCTGAGTTTGTATGCAATGATCGTTTGTCCAGTACTTTGATTTATGATCAAATACCGACAGAATCAATGACGCTCTTCTCAGCCTCAGCTGCGCTTTGTGTTTACTGCTAATTATCGAACCCTCACACGCTGACATCCGGGTGTGTATGTTTTTACATTCATAACATTCGGCAGTGATTTGAGCCTTTTAACATGTGGATGAATGAAACTCCCCCGCACTCGCACACTGACAACCTTGACCCACTCAGCACTGCTTCCTGTTGTTTCCTGAACGAGGTGACAGAGCGAGCGGATGCAGTGAAAACAGGCGCGCTGCTGTTTACCTTGATATTTCCCATCAGTCCCTTTTAGCGTCGTCCCTGCAGGCTTATTACACATGTACGGCGAAAGAGTTGAAGACTTTTATTGGAGCTGAAAGGCTCTTAGTTTTCTGCAGCGGAAGGGAAGGGCTGTTTCAATCTGTTTGTGCTCTTCTCATCGCTGCTGGTTCAAGTTATAAACTGCTGTCCGATGTTTGGGGAAAAAGGAAATGATAAGCTGCTGTTTGTACATCACAGAGAGGCTGTTCAGACCTGGTGTTAGGATCACAAGCAGACAGGTGTACAGGTGTGAATGCCCCCAAAACACATTCAGGACAGAGTCGGTATGCGCCGCATATGACTTTGATTGAAGGACTACCTACTCAACTGTGTTCTGTGAAACAAAAAGGAGAAGAAACATCAACAAGCAGAATGATTGACACACCGTCCGATATCCATGATATCCTAACCCTAACCCTAATGCATATTACATGTTTGGGGTCTCTTAACCTGCCAATGTTAGCAGCAGATGTTGTGAACACACTGTCTGTATAAAGTGATCCAGCCGTTGAAGTAGTAACCACAATATCACCAGACTCCCTGAACAAATCGTGAAAAGAAATGTATCAAACTTTGCAGAGTACCTACAGCAAACTCTAAATCATTTGAGCCGCCTTGCATATTCCGTGTGTCAAATTTTACAAATACTGTAAACCGTAACAACTCTCTAAATTGAGCTATTTGGGGACTTTCTTCACCGCTGTCAAAGAAGTAACCTATTACTTCTTTGACAGCGGTGAAGAAAGTCCCCACACTCCATTGAAAAATAGCTAGATTTTGAGAGTTGTTAAATGAGGAAAAACTTCATAAACTTTTGGAAACACTGTCTATAGCAAACTCTAAGTCATTGGTGCCTTTTCATGAATTTGGCTTTAAATGTCAGTTTGTCACAGCATCACTGCATCCGCCTCTCTGCTTCCATGTATAAAGTGCATCTTATCTGCCAACATTTAGCAAGGGATTTCACCATCTATACCAACTTGATGAAAGGAGACAGCATTTATTGATGCTTTACATGTCACATTTTACAAATACACCAGCAATAACCTACATATACCAATTATGTGAGCCTTTCTGTAAATTCTGCATTAAATAAAAAACAATTTGTTTCTTTCCTTGTAAAACTGTTGCAGCATCGTTGCACCAGCCTGTCTTCCTCAGTGTCTAAAAGGCGTCCTACCTGCCAACTTTTAGGAGCTGTTTGAACTTCTTTATGAAAGAAGACAACCTTTTATTGCGAATAAACATGTCACATTTTACAAATGCAGTAAACGGTAACCAATATATGCTAATTCATTGTTGCCCATGGAGAAAGTCCCCAGGATCCTTTAAAAAATCTCAGAATTTTTGTTGAGTTAGGAAAAACTCTATGAACTTTTGGAAACACTGTCTTTGACAAATTCTTAATTATCTTTCTTGTAAATTTGGCATTACATACAAAACATGCAAGTTGTTTCTTTCCTTGTAAAACTTGTGTTTACCTGCAAACATTTAGAAGCTGTTTGAATACACTGATATTACCATTTACACCAGATTTATGAAAGGAGACAACATATTATTGATGGTAAACATGTTTAGATACAGATGCAGTAAACTATAACCACTTCTTTGTTGTCTGTGGAAGACGATGCCAGACTCCCTTATAAAATTCCTCAATTTTGTGAGTTGTTGAGTTGGATAAATGTTATGAACTTTGTGAAATGCTTTCTCTTACAAATTCTTAACTATTGGGCATTCTCGTTAAATCTGCCAATGTAATGTATGATCTTCTTTCTTTTTTGTGTGAAAAAGTGTCTTTGTCCCAGTGATGTACATATTTATTTGCATACAGAGCAGGTAAGTGAGATCTGATCATAAATGGTCACTCGAGACGCATGTCCATCCTTTACATTACGTCACATTCCAAATTTAAAGTAATGAAAGTAATTCAAGAAATTTGCGCATTAAGAAGATTAAATCATGACATTAACTTCATGAAGCAGTTGTGTGTTTTGTGTATGTGTTTGTGGACTGGATGTTTCCTTTGAGAAGCGGGATTAAAGGGCTCCATGAACACTTAATCTCTGCAGCACTTATGCCAGGGAAGCTAAGAGGCGATGGATATGCTTTTGGCTCAGTAAAAACAACTGAAGTTAGAAACACAGACATCTCTCAGCCCCCTGCTCCTGCATCAGGGTCAAAGGTCACAGCGGGGCCTGGAGGTTTTGGCCTCTGCGACCCTGAGGACCAGAACTAGACTCTGGAGGCGTCAGAAGTATGGCTCCAGTTCTGTGAGGCAGTTGAGTTAGAGAATGTGAAAGGGATTGTGCGTGTGCGTGCATGTGCGTGTGTGGAGGTTAAGCCCGGTTGATGGAGGATTAACCATAAAGAGGGGATCAGTGTGTATTAAACACACACTCTTGTCCATTAACAGAACTCTTAGTGTATTTCTCTGCTCACCTCAGAGAAGGCGACAGCTGACAACTGCCTCTAACATGATTGGACAGAGTCCAAATGCGTCGTCATGGCAGCTGAACAGAAGTGTTTTCACTTCTGGTTCAGACCTCACCCAGTCCTCATGAAGGACCTTTTTTTTTTTTTTCCAGCTTCCTGCTTTGTCATGGTTTCATAGCTGCTGGAGAATGAGAGGACAGGCAGACACAGAGCTGTTTGTCCTGGTGAATTTTATTTCCTTATTTCGTAAATAGAATTTAATTAGATCACAAAGGTTGATTGCTGATAGTTTTCTTGGAATGGCTTCATTCAAACATATCATAGGATGATGGCAAGATGTAAATGGTTTAATAGTTTTGCCAGAGGCAAAATAACTAGAGACATAAGATGACAACAAAGAGAAGAAAAAAATCAACAAAGAAACCCAAAACAAGCATAAAGAGTTTCACAAAGTTGACTAAAAATGACTACAGGTGCTAGAAAGAGACAAATAAAGAGATGCAAAAGGACATAAAATTAGCATGAAGTGATGCAAAGCAACTAGAAAAAAAATAGAGAATGACCACAAAAAGACACAGAGATAGAAAATGGCCACACATAAACACAAAACAACCTACAGAATGACCACAACGTTGACTAGAAAGAGATGCAAAATGATTAGGAAGCAAAGCAAAAACACCACATATAGACACAGAACAACCATGAAGAAACACACAACTAGTAGAAAGAAGTACAAACTACCACAGACACAAATCAGCCACAGATGCACAGAACTAGTAGAAAGAGCACAAATAAATACAAAACTACTAGGAAGAGATGTAAAATGACTCCCAAGAGAAGACTAGTGACCACAGAAAGACTTAGAACAACCACAAGGAGACACAAAAATACTAGGGAGAGATGAAAAACATCTAGAGAGCGATGGAAAACTACTACAGACATAAAAGGGCTGACAACAAAAAAGGTGCAAAACAACTACAAAGAGATGATGTTGTGTGTTTGTTTTCAGTCTGGGTGGCCTGCGCTTGTGTGATGTGTCAGTGCTTTTACATACATACATTCGTGTGCTTCAGTTTGGAGAAGGATATTGTGACAGTTCAACAGAACTGAGCTTGTCCTCGAATGCTGAGAGAACTCTTCCATTATAAAACCAACACTATGACTTTTCTCTCTTTACTTAAAGACCAGACTGATCCCTGTGTTTCCATCTGTTATTGTCTATTTGTTGGAGCAGTGGTGTGTAGCCACGTGGATAATGACTGCGGGGTGTCAGTGACAGGACCTTAGCCATAATTCATGATGGATGTTTTGTGCGTGTGTGTGTGTGTGTGTGCGCGCGGTATGCGATCCGTGCAGCTTGTGCCTTGTCACCTGGCTTCCTGCCGTCTGTGTGTGCTGCGGGATCCAGGCTGCATACTACCTGCACACTGCTAACATCCTGCTAACACAGAGAGCAGCTCAGGGCAGGAAGCTGCTTCATCTGCCTGTCTGCAGGCTGCAGAGTCTGCTCAAGCCTGAATCCAGTACACGCAATTTAATGACAAAGAGTAGAGAGAAAATGTGAAACAACTCGAAAGAAATGCCCAAAAAGATGAGAGAGTCGCCAAAAAAGACTAGAAAGACATGCAAAATTATTAGAAAGAGAAGCAAAACGACTAGAAAGACATGCAAGATGACCACAGAGATGCAAAATGACTAGAAAGGGACGCAAAATCACCAGCAAACACCCAAAACAACTGGAAAGAGAAGCAAAAATGACTAGGAAGAGACTCAAAATGACCACAAAGAGACACAAAATGAGCAAAGAGATGCAAAAAGACTACACACATTCAGACTGAAACATTTGACTCTCTCACTGTGGAAGTTTTAACAGAACGAGAGAGGACACCTGACGAGGGCAGTGACCCAGACTTGAACCTTCACAGTTTGTAAGGTTCTTTATAAAGAGGCTCTGGCTGCTGGGAAATCTTCATGTTTTGGAAGCTGGAGTTTTAACCAGAAAATCAGATTTAAGTCGGTGTTTGTCCGCTGGAAGTTTCCCGGTGTGGTTTTTCTCTGAATGCGTTTCATCACACATCATGTGTTCCTCTTATGAAAACGTTAGGTAATGGTTAACTCAGCTGCACTGACACCAGACATGAGGTCATGTGGAAAACTCTGCTCATACCGGTTATCATTTTTGACATAACATTAGAGGGGTCAAAGGTCAGCAGGTTGGAGAAGTGCCTTGCTCATGAGCCATGGATTACAATAGAAACATACATGTTTTCTTGTTTGTTTTTTTTGTTGGCTTTTTTATGTTTGATTTTCTTTGATTTTGTTTTTACCCAAGCATCAGGAATCAAATCAATTGATTATTTGGTTTTTGATAGTGGGGTGTTATGTGCCTTTTGAGGCAAATTTATGATTTTGGGCTACATAACTATAATTGACTTTATTTGTCTAGTTTAATTAACTCGGAAATCTCCTTGATGTAAAATACACAGCCTAGATTTGGCGGTTATGTAATTTGGTGGATTAAACAAACAACAACAAAACAAATCATTCACATTTGGCAGATTTTTTAACTTCATTTTTATTTTCCTATACTATTCCTAGATATATTTTTACTATTCCTATGTCTCCTTTCATGTAATTTGTTTATGTGTTCATGAAGTGTTTGAACAGTTTACAGGTAGCTGCAAAGTTTTTGCTCAAGTAAAAACGTTAGAAGTACTGGTAGCAGTAACCTCACTTTGTCCACAAGACTCTCTGACTACCTCCTTCTCCTCCTCTTTCTCCTCCACCTTCTCTTCCTCAGTTCCCTGAATGTGGATTTTTCGGGATGTACGACAAGATCCTGCTCTTCCGCCACGACCTGAACTCGGACAACATCCTGCAGCGCCTGAGCTCAGCGGACGAGATCCACGAAGGTGACCTGGTTGAGGTAGTGCTCTCCGGTAAGAAGCTAGACTCTAGATACTTTGAGATGTTTACTCAAGTACTATTCATATAGGTGAAGCTTAATATAAGTAATATTTTAAGTATTGCTTTTGGATTTAGGTACTTTTTTACATAACTGTTCAAAATAAATGCACACACTAACCAGGTCAAGATATTTACGACAGGCGGTGGCGGTGTTCGTACTGCTTTTGTCTACATGGGCCGCCAGAATCGACAAAAAAAAGTTCCTTTTAGCAGCTTTAAGTACTGGACAGATTAAAAGTTTGATCTGATGACGCTAATATCTGAACCAACTGTCATGGGTATCAATTCAAAGTTTGAGAATCTAAATACAAAAACAAATTGATCAATACTTCATCTTTATTTGGCTGAAGTCAAATGTGTAGAATTAGACAAAATGATTTACAACACAAATTAATTTCCATTATTATTAGTGTTAGTTATTTATTTTGCACATTGACAATACACTCTCAAGTCTCCAGGCAGAAACAACTTAAAGCAGTTTATATATTTATTTATTTTTATTGTTTTTTATGTCTCAGCTTCCCCTCCTTCTGTTAATCCACCTCTGAGCGAGAGCGCTGAGGTCGCCTTGATTTCGTTTCCTTCGCTGCGGCATCGCCCCAGGTCACCCCGTACGCTTCAACCATAATATTGTGTATAGGATTGTCATTTCCTTCGTCGTGTCAACAGGTTGGGTTGTAAAAACTAAAGTTGACACCTTCACAGCTGAACACCGAGGCGCTGAGCAGCGGCAGGTTTAAATTACACGGGAGGAAAAAAACAAAGTTACAGCCTCGAACCGCATCGGGCTCAAACCCGCCACCACTTCCTCCTCCTCCTGCTGCTGCTGATGCAAAACCCTGCAGAGCGTCTAGAGTTTATTTCTCTGTTAGCATGTCTGCCTCTGGTAATAGAACATGTAACTCACGCCTGATGGAGAACAGACTCAAAGAGAGAACAAGCTTTAGGGAGGGCTGCAGCCAGAGATTATTTTCATTATCGAGTAATCTGCTGATTATTTCCCAAAATAACGTAAAATTAAATCAAACCAAATCAAATCAAATAGTTTCTTTTGTCCAAGCAAGAGTCCAAAACCCAATGACTCTCCGTTTATTATCATAAATGACAAGGCTGTCGTAGCAGGATGGGAAGCGTCCCGTGTCATCAGCTTTTTTTTTTTTACTCCTCTGTGTCTGTCCATCAGCTCTCGCCAAAGCCGAGGACTTCCAGATCCGACCTCACACGCTGTACGTCCACTCCTACAAGGCGCCGGCATTCTGCGATGACTGTGGGGAGATGCTGTGGGGGCTCGTCAGACAGGGCCTCAAATGTGAAGGTAAGAATGTGGAAACAAGATGCCAACAAGAGGCCAGGGGGGGGAATTTAACTCCCCCATGGTCATGTTATGATGAGTCTGTGGTTTACACCTGCAGTCACATTAATCCTGAATCAAATGACTTTATTCAGCCGGAAGCACATTTAACTGAAGTGTTGGATGCAGAGTTGATTTGAGATGCATCTAGACTGCGATCTGCCAAGTATTTCAGTGTGTGCAGATCAAGTATAGTATCAAACTACAAATCAGGTGGTCGTGGACGAACACAATTGCTTGCACTTTCTGTGGTTTTCGTTCTCCTCGCAGCTTCATGCTGAACAAAAAAGGTTTAAATTCCACCAGTTTAGAGTAAATCTGTAAAGAACCTTCTGTCCCTCTGTTCTACAACTGTTGATCAACAGCGTCTACTAATCTTAACACAGTCAGTACAAATCACACTCATGCTCTTCCTGTGATTCTTTCTTATTTATACATTTATTTCAGTTTATAAATTTTGTGTAAACAGCTTGAACAAGAATATTGTTGACAAGCTGTGGGGCTTTTCCATTGACACTTGAGAGATAAACCCTCTTCGGAGTAGGGGAAAATCACCTGTGGTGATGTCTTGCAACCTGTGACGAACTCTCTCCATCCCTCATTCAATCATGTGTTTTGTTTGTGAGGTCGACAGGAGGAAAAGACATTTAAAAATCTCTGTGTATTCAGCTGTCAGTACTTTTGTTCATGGCAGATTTGCACAGACTTCATAAACACTCAACGGGTGAAATGACGTCACCTGAAAGCTCTGTAGCAACTGCAGAAATAGAGAAACATACGTACAGGTGTGAGGCTTTTCAGATTGTCAGGATATCTGGTCATTTAAAACAATTCAGACTAGCTTCCTCGCAATTAAATTCATGAGAGTGTGTTTGTGATGACGTAAGACAAACTTTAACGAGTATAACAGAGACGAATGGGAAGCTACACGCCAGCGACGGTTGCCACACAGTGATGAAGAACTTAAAATTGATCGTTAAACATAAAACTCGATTCTTCTTACCTCCGTCCAGCTGAGATATCAGAAGTTCAGCTTCTTGGACAAATCCAATCTGATGTCATGATTGTTTTATTAGATTTAATCAGGTTTTGCTCTCCACGGCTGTGTGAAGTGACTCGTCAGGGTTCAGCACCGACTTTGAATCGCGGCATGTCCCAACTGACCTACTCATCAAGGTCCAGGCGCACGTCCAATACGCACACACACACA
>OMLP01029031.1:0-15489 GCA_900302685.1 Spondyliosoma cantharus | reverse complement strand
GTTCCTGGATTTCTGGAATTCAAAGCTCACATCAGGAAATTATGATGGATGTTTTCTTTTAAAAAAAAACAAAACCTTGCAGACATTTTGAAGCAAGGCTGCTCAAAGTGCGGCTCGTGGGCCAAAGCGAGACCGCCATCGGGTTCAAATTTAAAAATGTTCTTTAAAAACACAGGATCCATAACTAGTAATTCTTTGTGCGACACTTTGCCCGGAGGTCAATTATTGATGCTCGACGTTGGATAAAACATACGGATGCAGACGCTACGTACTCTGGGGACTCTCTGAGGAGAGGTAAAGCGAGTCGGTGAGAAGTTTTAAACATCCAACAACGTATGTAAGTCTGCGGGCGGCGACGGTTCTGTCTTTTGAAAATGACGTAAATGGAGCAAAAGTGAGCGTTCAGAGAACCAGCTGTTTGCTTTTGGCCCTCGGACACATTAAGGGTCAGTTTGGGCCCTTCAACGGCGTTTCAGAGAAAAAACAATGGACTGATGAAGTCAATAATCAGCATAATCATTAGTTGTAGCCCTAATCCTGACATTCAAAGACGATTTACACGACGTCCCAACGTTTCTGGGATCAGGGTTGAGAACATGTTGTGAGTTTGGATGCAGTGAAGTGAAAAGGATCTGATGGATTCCACATATTTACAAAAAAGCACCTTGAATGTGTTTCGACAGCCGGAGTGTGAGAGAGAAGCACACAAAGAATGAAGGAGGAGAAGAAGTCACCGAGATCGCTGAGGACGACTGAACTGAACTGCTCACGGCATAAACTGTTCTGTGGCAAATCCAAACCATCTGCAGCGTCGAGTGAGCTAAAGAACTAAATTACACCGACGGCTGGATTTGAGTCAAGCGTCTGCGAGAGAGAAAGGAGTGAAAAGTAAAGAAGAAAAAGAGAAACACGGAGGGAGTGCGGAGGGACGTTGGAACGCGAACATCAGAACTAAGAATAGCGACTTAGTTTAGTTTGCCGCTCGCTCGCCAGCTCGTACAAAACATTTGAAGACTCTCCAGCAAATAAAAAAAAAACATCTGATACAGAAACAAAACGTCTGGTTATAGAGCTACATCAGTTCTTCATGCAAAACACCGAACATACTCCATGGAGGTAGCAGTGGACACTGTTCCTTCGCTCTGTATTTACATCGTTCTTTGTTCTTTTTGGTTAAAGTCTAAAACTGCACAGACACTCAGCGACTGTTTCAGCTCAAGTTCTGAGAATTATGTGTTGTTTCTGACCCGAATAGTGTTCTGGAGATAAAGTAGTAACTAAATACAATTCATGAGCTCTTCATTCGATTAATTTGACTTTAAAAGCGGCGAGTTGGACACAGTCGAACAGTGCTGTCTGTGTTTCTACTGCCAGGATCAGAAGCGACCGCCTGTCTCACCTGGAAGCTTCTGGCTGGCTGGTAAACAGTGAAATTGGATTTTTGGAGTCTCGCCCCTCCGAGGACGTCCGATACCGCCGTTGACATTTGCAAAGCGGAAGAGTCCGAATCACAGCTGTGGTCTGAAGGTGGTGAGACAGGCGAGCGCTCGTCATCCTGGGAGCCTCTCAGGCAGCGTTCACAACACCAACACATCTTATTTATGAGAATAATAAAGCTGCAGCACCGACGGCTGCTCTAATCGACGCCCGAGGCCGAGACGGCAGTTCTGACAAGGACATTTTGTAAAGCAGACGGTTGTGAAGCTGAAGCCGACACATTAAAGGGTAACGCCACCGATTTTACACATTTTATCATCTTGTGGATGTGTTCTGATGAGGTATATGATCTGCTGCTTTCTACTGGTGTGAGGACGGCCGTGACACAATGACACAAACCTGTCCTGATTCAGTGAAATTGGCGGAGTTACCCTTTAAATGCAGAGCTGCTGTCAGTCCAGGGTGAGATCAGCCCGGCTGGAGGCAGAATAACAATCACCTGCTGCAACATTTCTTTATCTTTAGTGTTTTAAACTAGTCAGATTTTAGTTGAGGGACCATCAGAGCAATTAAGTTGTTGCTGTGCTTTTCCTGCCATAATTATATTGACGCGCTGCGCTGTTAATTCATTTGCATTGTTCATTAAGAATAAAATAAATATATATTGCTGTTTACCCGACTTTACACAGGAAGTTTGCAAACTTCATGTTTTTTTCCAGCGTCAACACACCGAGCGATGACGAGAATCAGAACTGAAAAGATTCGTCCGTCCTTTGACGTCCTTCTTAAGTGAATGCGACCTCCGATGAAACTGACATATTGAGTTAACAGACGGCGCGTCTGGACAGTGTGAAGGAACCACAGCTCGGGAGCTAAAAGGAGCTAAAATCAAAGTTGCGATGCAGCTAAAACTCATGAGCCAGTGAAGTTTACACCAACGGCTCGAGAGCGTTTGAGACTGAGGAGGTGTGAACGCTGCCCGAGCAGACATCCCACTGTAAATACTGTTTGTTAAAGGTGACATCAGCAGTGTCCAGTCTGCAGGTGTGACGGTGATGTGCAGCTGTAGTGGCTTGTTAGGAAGAATCTGACGTCGTCGTGTCGCTGCAGGCTTCTTTCTCTTTCTCGTCGTCATCGTCGCCCAGGAACAACAGCGGGAACATCCCCAGGATGCAGCCGATGGTGATTCCGATGCCTTTACCCTGCAGGAGAAGAAGAATTTGATCTTGCTCACAACATATCTTCTGACCTTTAAATGCTGATATTACAGAGAGCTCCTGAAGTCCATCAGCTGGAGAGAAGTAGTGTGTCAGACGGCTGATACGAAGAGTCGACAGATATAACGTGTTTCTCTTTTTTTCAGCTTCCATCAGCTGCAGGTTTTAAGCTTTTATCTCCAGATGCACAGATTTGATCTCTCACCACTTTCTGCAGACTGCTGACACCGATTT
Source organism: Spondyliosoma cantharus (assembly GCA_900302685.1). NCBI lineage: Eukaryota > Metazoa > Chordata > Actinopteri > Spariformes > Sparidae > Spondyliosoma > Spondyliosoma cantharus. Next base: position 12,601 of record OMLP01029031.1, on the reverse strand, counting down.
CATCGTCAGTCTCATCGTTCACTTCATTTCATCTCGTCTGAGGTTCCCTGTTTTTCTACGTCTCCACAGCAGCAGACTTTCCTTCCTTCTCCACTTTCTTACAGTTTTATGTCTTATAGCTGTGTTTCAACCGATCTACTTTCAGTATGGTACCACTGATCTCTGCCTCACCTCTGGTAATCGTTTTTCCACTGCAGACAGTTTCCTTAACCGAGGCAGGGTTGTTACCAGCCGGCTTCGTGTTATCCACTTTCACTTTTCCAGCAGTTGGAAGGAGATTAATCTTAAATCTTAATAAGCTGCTGACTTTATAAAGGCGAGACAGAAGCAGGACGTGAAATCCTACAGCGGAGCGCAGAGGATCAGACGTCTGTCTGCTGCGATTTCAACTGAACAGAACTGCACCGGACCGCTTGGTGGAAATCTGGCTGAAGAGATTTTTAACATTTCACAAAAAATGAAATACAAAACGATCTCTTCTCTCATTTCAAGCGTTTGATAGCCACATCTGAGTGATCACTGCATATAAAACGGATGCATTTCTGCTTCATATCGGCACCCAGTCGGTCGCACTCGACACAAAATAATCACGTTAAATAAGCTGGAATTTTGACTAGATGGCAATAACTAAAGTAGGTGACAAACACTTGTTGCTGCTGGCTCTTTAAAAAAGGCGTCAAAGGTTGTAAAAGTAACTTAAAATAAAGATGATAATCTCACCATGTGCGAGCTGACCCTCGACTGCCACATGTCCACCTGTTTGGGCGACAGATCTGGAACCTGCATCCCCAGTTTGGAAGCCAGAGCCTCCACATAACCTGCAAGACTACACACACACACACACACACACACACACACACACACACACACACACACACACACACGCGCACTTATTGATCTCTCACACACACACGTAAAACCTGTCCTTCAATCCAGACTCACTCAGACTGCTCTCTGTGGCTTGTGTTTTATTTATTGGACTGTGTCACACACACACACACACACACACACACACACACGCGCGTATCTCTGCCTGTCTTTGATAAGCGGACCTGGCACTGTGGCTGAGTCTTTGATTGACAGCTGGGCTGATTGCGTGCAGGGATTGATTAGTGAGGTCTAGTGAGGCAGAACTTCCTCCTGTCACTCAGAACAGGAAGTGGAACGTGTCTGAAGTAATTACAGACGATTTCATTGGCTTTTGCCTCAACGTGTCAGAGTGTGTGTTTGTTTCTGTGTGTGTTTTGTCGGCTTTTCTGTGCCCAATAAATAAAACCGTGAACTGAACTAAGTGGAAATGAAAGGCTTAATTGGCATGAGAACCATGAGTGTGTGTGTTTCTCCATCATGTGAGAACTGGTTTGATTTGTCTTTCAGGTCCAGCTGAAAAGAGTCAACACAATGTACAGTTCATCCTTTGATTGTAGCCATACATGTCGATGAAGTTACGTAATGAGTCTGATGTAACGACAACTTGTTGTTGCTCTCATGTGAGGGAAGTTGTCATATTTGCTCTTTTTTGTCGTACGTAAATGTATCAACAAAATTCACAACAGTCATCATCTTAAAAGTAAAAGTAAAAGAGGTTCAACAAACATGGACAATAACATAGACTTAAAGACAGAACTGTAGACTGTGTCTGCGCGTGTGTGTGCGCGTGTGTGCGCGTGTGTGTGCGTGTGCGTGCGTGCGCATGCGTGTGTGCGTGCTCACACCCTGGGAGCTCTGGTTAATGATGTTTTGAACGCGGTGTGGTTTTCTCATTTGCACGTTGAGATGAGTGTGTGTGTCTATCGGTGTCTTACACAGAGAGAGCAGAGTGTGACAACCACCCCACATGAAGCGATGGTGGGGGGTGTTCACTACACACACACACACACACACACACACACACACCCACAACACAGCCTCTGATCTGCATCTGGTTGACTAACACAGCAGAGTGTGTTTCTGTGTTTGTGCTTGAAGTTTAGGTTATTAATAGGACTCATTATTTTTGTTTATTTGTTTTTAAAATAAGAACTTTGGAGTTTCATTTGGAGTGTAAACACTGAATACTTCAGACTTTATTCTGCAGGATCAGCAGCAGCTCTTTCAGCTGTTCGCTTCACGTTCTGTCGTGAAAGTCCCGACAGTGTTTTGGAATATTTGGCTGAAAATTAAATATTTATGACTTGAAAGTCAGCAGGTTGTGTCAAATGTGTTCTCCTTAATTTTTACATACCATATACGTCTAGATATAGTTTAATATTTGTGCTGCTGTTAACAGTTATATTCATCAGTCTGCAGATTAGGAATAGACCGATACTGTTCTGTTTTTTCCAGGCCGATACCAGGATATAAGGTACTTGTACTTTAGTATTTCCATTTTTTGCAAAGTTATACTTCTACTCCACCACATTTATGTGTCTGATAACTTTAGTTACTATTTGCTTTGCAGACTCACATTATTCAGTGTTGACAGGCCGTTACTTGTGATGTTTAACCAATCAGATGGTGATGTGGGCGGGACATTGAGAGCCAGAGTTGCATTTTTAAATGAATTCATCAGCAATCTGACTCAAAAAACATCAATACAGATAATTGGAAAACAGCTGAATATCGACCCTGAGGGAGGTCCACTGGTCTGCAAATTATTTTCTTGATTAACTGCAAAATATTCAGTTTATTAAAACCGGGACTCAACAAAGATAACTCATTATTTGAGTTGTTGAGTTAAGTTAATTTTTTCTCAGTCAACAATAAGATTAGAAATGTTGTGCTATTGTTCGGCCAGTGAATGTGTTTCTGAGGATGTGTGTAAACCAAAGCATTAATACTTCACATTAAACACAACATGTATGTAGGTTGTCGGATTGATTATTGATCACTCGTATGATCACTCGGGTTAATGTCGGCGCTGTGTGTCCAAACACATGCACGATGAGCTGAGGAGGATTATTGGCAGCTCGGTAGCTGATTTGGAAAAACCTGCTGTACTTAGTTTTATTAACACCCCCTTGAGCCTCTCTCACTCTCGCACGCACACACACGCACGTACGCACGCACGCACACACACACACAACACACACACACACACACACACAAATGAATGGTCGTTAATTAGGAGAGTGAGCTATTGCCTCTGTAATGGAGCGGGGCAGGGACGTTCTGTACTGCGGTGATGTATGGTTTCAGGTCTGAGCCGACCCACCGGTCTCCTCTGGTCTCAAACCTAATGTCCAACATCAATCACACTAACAGGGTTACAGCGCAGCTCCTCTTTTCTGTTTCTTTGTCTTATGAATCCTGCCTTAGCTTGCATGCAGCATCTGTTCGGGTCGACCCGTTGTTGTTGTCGTAGTCCTGGACTGTAGCGAGTCACTCAGACCGGGTCTCCAGGTCGCTCAGATTCAGCAGATATGTGATCTCGATCGACCACGTCAGTTTAGTAGACGATCCCGTTACAGCTGCTTCTTTCTTCACGTATTCCTCCGTCGCTCTCCGTCTCACTCCTTCCCTCTACGCATTATGTTTCCAGACATCCATCACACTGTTAATGTATTGATCGCTACAGGAGGAATTAATTATCAGAAGGAACGCCCGCCTGAGTGTGATGTGGGTGTTTCCTGTGTGTTTGTTCGCCAGAAAGTTTAATCAATGATGTTAACAAAACAACAAACCAACACTTCAGGCTTCACAGAGGTCGAAGCTGTTTCTGGGTTGCTACTCTACAGAATATTACATCGAACTTAGATCCTGGCAGGGGCTAACGGTTTTCTAATTAAACAACATCAAATATATTTCATATCGTATAATTTATAACTCGATAATCGATTATTAAAGTGGCTGATTATCAATTAAAGACATTGTTGAACATTTGCATCCCTAGTTGGGACAAAGCAAACAACTGGAGACTCTTAAAACCAGTCATGGACATTTTCTTCCAAACAGGAAATTGTTTGATTGACAGAATATCGACAGATTAATCGTTATCGTTCTGATTTCAAGGTGTAAATGAACTCAGGACAGCTACCTGGAGGTGGTCTGTCTCATATTGATCAGATCTCAGCGAGGTGTAAATGACAATTTGACCACCTCGTTAAAGATCCTGAACACTTGTGTATTTCGTACTGAGAGAGTTTGGTACTACATCAATCCACGTTAGATACTGTTTGTTTTTCAGTGGTGATATAAAATCAAGTGTTTCAGGTCTCGGCTCCCTCGAGCATAATATTCTTTTATTTTTCGCCTGCCGGCATTTGTTACTGAAGCGTCCTCTCAGCAGGAGCCTCATTGTTTTCTGCTGTGAGCTCACGTCACCAGCTGAACACGACTTCCTTCTATTAAGAAGTGATTTGAAGCTGTGCCCTTTACCTTACAGACAGGAGAGTGACCCCGTTCAGTTCTTCAGGAGGAAACAGGGTCATCGAGTTCGACTCCTGTAGTTCTGATTACACATCCACGGTCCTTTGTTTCCTTTGTGTCACATCGAACTGCACCGGAGAGATTTCTGGTTGTGTCACTGTGAGCTAATGCTTTCTGCTTTCAGCTCGCTCACACAGCTGACACCAGGAACAGTCCTGAATCCACAAGTAGCCATTCAAATGCCACTTGCTATATAAAAGGCATTTAGATGACATTTAAATGACAAGGTGGAGTATTCATCTCTTAAAGCTGCGAGTTTCAAGGCGTGATGGTGGCTGAAGGAGAGGAGGAATAAGGACAGAGAGACATTTCCCTTTCTGTCTTACTTATAATAAAACAACATGGCTGCTGTAGAGTACGGCCCTGTGATAGCATTAAGTTTAATATATACAGCTCAGTCTCTGGAATATATAACGAGGTATATCACATGCACAAAGACAACAGGGTTGCCAAGCGTCTGACTGCAGCTCGAGTCACACCACCTGGATATTTTTAAGGACACCTGGGTTTTTTGTTTGCGACCAATACCAGGAGAAGTCGTACCAGGCTGGAAATCCAACATTTTCTTAGTTGCAGACATGTAATCTCTCCTCTGTAAGCACACCAATGCCCTTGTGTTTGGCTTATACTGAGAACTTAAATTGCATTTTTTCCTCGGGGCGGCTCAAATGTGAAACTTTGTGCCATCGCCGTCGTCTCGCCGAGCAGCACAGTCCTAACATCATATCGGCACTGTAGCTCGCACAGGGTGTCTTTGCGTGTTGTCTCCCCAGAGTATTCCACTCAGCATCGATCACTCCTTTTACTAATCAATAACGACCTATATACGGATCAGTTCCCAGCATCCAAGGACATCCTGTGCAGCTCCCTCATGGCCTGAGTAACTGCAGTCTGTCAGCAGAGAAAACAAACCAGAGCTCAGTGAACATTTATGAAATATGAATATTGATTGAAATTAAAGACTCTGCTGTGATTCTCACAGTGCTTTACTTCTTAATTTATGACTTAACTCATTCAGTTGATCTAAAGAAATGTGAATTTGAGTGTGATTTTCTGGTTCCAGCTTGTTAAATGTGAGGATTTGCTGCCTTTCTTTGTTCTTTATGACAGTAAATGAAGAGTCTTCTGGTTTTGGACAGTTTAAGCACATGGGTGATAAAAAACTATATCCGCAGGACGAGACACGTACAAATAGCACAGCTACAAATTCCTGTAAGATGTGTGTTTTTCACAGCTTCCCTGAAGTCCACTGGAATAAAGACCAGTGTTTCGCAGCGTAGATGTTTCAGTGTGTGATGGAGAGGTGACGTAACCCCCGGAGATTAACTGTGCTCTGCATTAAATGAGATTAGATTGTGAGGTGAAGTGAGGGTTAGGCGGTTTGGAGGTTCAGACGTTGGCCAAAAGGTAGAAAAAGCAGAAAAGTTAACTCAGAAGAGCAGAGAGGATTCAGATCACAGGCTGACTGTAGATCACAGCTGGGGCTTCACTTTTAAGTGCCAATTTTCTCCATGTATTTATTTAGATATTGGTAAATCTGCAGCATTAAAAGTGAGCAGAATTAGCTGTTGGTAGTTCCTGCTGTCACTGTACACATGGATGGACCGACAACTATCACTGGATTACCTCCAAAACATTGTTATGAAATTGTTCCTGATTGAAAGTCACGTGGCAGTTTGTTTGTTCTGATTTTGTTGAGCCTGGGTCTGCTCCTGTGCACCTGTCGATCTACAGTTGTTCTTTTTATGAATCTATGATTTACGGACATTAAATGTAGACATAATCTTTCCCTCGCGTCTCTCGCTCCTCGCCTCCCCCTCAATCCTCCCATGACCCGCTTTTTTTTTTGTCCGTCTCTTTTGGCTTTGCTTCCTGCAGACTGTCTACGTCTGCGACCGAGTCGTTTCCTGTAATTTTGCGATGGTTCACATTTTCGGAAACAATCAGTTAAATTACAGAGGAGCACGGTTAATATTTATGTAACACTAATCCCGTCTGAATGAGGGCTGCAGCCATTATAATTCACTTTACTCTATTTTCCATGGAGTTATTACAAGACATTACAATAGAAAGCATTAAAATTCCTGCCAACAACAAACTGCAGTTTTTAGTCACAGAACATTAGACTATTAAAAATGTCCCTCTGCTTGCTGTTATCGGAGACTTTTCAGAGCTCTTTGTTCCCTCTGTTGATGTTATTCGTCGGCTTCCATTTGCTCCTCACGGTCATCTGTATTTTCTCTCTCACTTCACTCCTAACAGCATTTTTTGCCAGAAGCTTTTATTGGATTCACGTGCACAGCAGGGATAAAAGGAGGGTGAAACACAAACCACAAGCCCCAAACAAATGAGCGCTTTGGCAGCTGGGCGGCAAAACACCATTAATTCACCCATTAGAGTTTGATCAAAACCAAAGACGTTGCTCAAAGACCTTTAATGAAACTGGATTCTCTTCAAAAAGCTTCAACAACAAAGAGAAAATAACGATAAAATGGAAGTTTTGATTTGGAGAAAGTTCAAAATAAGAAGTTTCTCTGAATACGACCAGACGGGTTCATCCTCCTGCGGTGAGCTCGTCCTCAAACAGGAAAGTCTCTCAGCACTTTTCTCATGATCTTGTTAAGTGAACGAGTTGGAGGAAAGAAAGATGTCCGGACATTTAGAGGGAAAGAAGAACGACAACGGAGGCAGAGAGGATTCGTTCAGCTCACATCTGCAGACAGATTGTTATTGAGCGTTAAGTAGTGAGTCCACGCTGTGTGTTCCTTAAATCCACTGAGGGATCGATTCAGCCTCATCAATACCAGAATCTCTCCCTGAAGCTGTTATTGGGAGCTGATGAGACTTCTCATTGTTCCTCAGTGAGCCACTAAAAAGTCCATAATAATCTCCTTTGATGAAGAGTGTAACGGTGTGACAGGGACGGGACGGATCAATTCTTAGTGATGAACATGTCAGAAACAATGTGAGTCACAATGTTGTAACATTTCCAGAGAGAATACATCATTCTGATTGGTCGGGTTGGTAATTATTTTCTGGTCACTGCTGTTTCTCTAACCACTAACTCGTCCATTATCTTCTAAATACTCACATCTTCTCCTGGTTGTTACTGAAGTAGTCAAGTAGCAAATTCTTTGACAAAGATGATTCCACAAAACTTAATATCAGACCATCTGCAGAGTTGATGGTAAGATGTTCAGAACTGCAACGACTGGTTGAGCTAAAGCGGGTCTCTTCAATTAAAATTCAAAGAGGTCCAGTTACAACGAGGCCTGAACCTCATTATGCCTAAATAACATCCAATAACCTACCAACACTGTTTATATCCTCACTATTTTAGTAATATGTATTTTTAATATACAGCAAATTATGTAAATAGTAAATAAGATGAGTCTTGACCTATAGCAAGCACAAGGAACCTATTTTAAAAAAAGTCAAACTTCCACAAAGGTGGATCTTAACGATGGCGGCAATATATCCATGTTTTCACTTTACATAGACGCTTTGGGATCGTTGATCATTGAATCGATATATTGACTCGGATCAATGTGTTGTTACACCCCTACTGGATACACTGAGACGGAAACAGACAAAAGTCAAAGTGCCAGTAAAACAACTGGGAGCTAAAACAAGCTAAGAAGCTGCATCACTGGAGTTCCTCAGTCTGTTATTGATCTAAAACATTAGTGCAGATTTAAGAAGATGCTGGAAAGATGATTCCTGGTAAAGATACTTACTGCGTGTCTGTCTCTGATCCCAGTTAGGCAGAAAGCAGCTGGACGCTCCTGCATCCTACAGACATTTAGAGCCTGTCTTGTTCTATTTGGGATGAGGTAATCCAGTTCTGACCGTATCGCCCGTCTCTGATGACGGAGAGGAAATTGAATTGTCTTTCCATCTCACCGCCGCTCCCCCTCCCTCTCCGTCTCTGTCTATCACTGTTATTTCTCCACTTTCTCCTCCACGTTCTCGTCTTTGTGCCCGAGAGCCACAGAAAATCATCCTTCAGTAAAACCTTGGTGTTGTTTTTGGACCTGGTTCTCTCTGTTTATGCATTATTACCTGCTGTTATCTGCTGTATACAGCGAACACAGCGTCTGACTGTGAAAAATGAGAGTCCTGACCTGCGTAAATATTAGACTGCACCGTCGCTGCGAGTGCAACACAGTCTTCACAGTTTGTTTGTTGATAATGTGATAAGAATATAAGCCCGAGATGTTTTTCAATGCTCACAGAAGAGCTAAAAATACTGATTTAGTTTAAAATGTTATCTCCACAGCGTAACTGGATTTGTGTATCATCTGGTTGTGTTCGCTTCCGACAAATATGAGGATCACTGACGTGCATTATGACGACCTGTCTCTTCATGTTACCAGCAGCTGAGGTCAAACTCAGGTCGGATTCTTCCAAAATAAAAAAATGCGATCGATTGTTAGTCAGGTAGAAGTGTCTCAGTTTGAGATGATGTGAGTGAAAATCAATCACGATGTTTTCCTCTTGTTTCATGGCCTCGCTCGGGTCCCGTCATAAAAGCAGAGAAACACTTACTGGACTTAAATGCAAGTTCCTGTTAATGGACGCGTCGAAGGTGAAACTTTCTACGTGTTGTCAGTGATGTGAGAACAAAGGAGGTTTTTAAAAATCGGCAACTGCTACCTGCTGCTAGCTGTAAATGCTGTCAGCTAATTAGCTCAGTTAGCCATAAACTTACAGTTCCCAATCTCCTGAGAAGTCCTGCTGTTCATTCACTAAACTGTACACATTAGTGCCGGCAACTAAATGTGGAGATTCAGTCGAGGGAGAGGCTTTAATTTTGTATTTATATGAACTCATTGTGATCAGATATCATTGATCTGTGTACAGTTGCATGTTAGCTGTTTCCTGTTTCTGTCTCCAGTCTTACTGTATATTCTCTTCACGTCTCGTTCACTGTCCTGTGTGTCGGCCTGTAGCCCAAAACAAAGCTCAGTGTTTGTCCTGAGGAAGAACGAGGACAGAACAACAACAGAGCGTCTGTCTGGAGGAACTCGGCCTCACTTTCAAACGGGCTGCTTTGTTTGTCGTCGCCACTGAAAAGACTCCAGCGTGGCTCCGCTGGACGGACAACAAACACACACAGAAGTGCACTGACCACAGCGAACGCTGTTGCCAGCCATCTTCTGAACTGAGATTGAACTCGTACACTGTACACATGTGAACTTATCATCCTGCTAGTTAAACAGTAAATCCTCCACACATTTAGGAGATAGAGATCAGCTTTAACCAGCTTGTAAAGAGAAGATTCGACTCGGCCAGCCGCTTAAAAAAAAAAAAAAGCTCTCGGCAAAATGCTGCAGAGCTCTGAAAGACTCGGAGTACAGTTCTGCTTCCCGTCTCAGTCGGTGTGTTCACATGCGCATAAAGAACTGGCTTTGCTGCAGAGATTAGAGAAATTGATTTCCACGTGTGCGTTTCTCCTGGAGAGAGCTGCTTTCTTTTAGGCGTTACTGGGTTTTTAATCTGCGTTTCACATGCACATGCAACGACTTCACACAGGGACAGCACAGCTGTGACGGGGGAGTGGCTGGATTAGTTTAAGTAATTTAAGTAATTGACAAATCGAATCACCTTGAAATAGGATGCTTCATATGTTGTGTCCATCTTTAGTAGAAACAGCAACATTCAAAACCAGAGCTCAGAGCTGGATTTAACGGTGGACAGGGTGGGGCGCTGTCTCGTGAACTGACGTATGACGATGATGCTGCTGTCTGTCTGTACACAAACCAGCTCGAACAGATCACACAGAACTTTCTTCCAAGTCAGAGATGGTTTTCATTTTAGTGAAAGTGAAAACAGTCGTCAACCTCAGACTCATAACCTCAGAGCTGAACATCGCAGTGATTCATGCACCTGAAACTGGATCCGAAGTGGAGCCGGCTGCTGAAGCTCTATACTGTTCAACCTTTTCTTGAACTGTTTGCACGGCCTTATGGGTAGCTGCGTGGGTAGTTCAGGACTGGGTGATACAGAATAACTGCTAAGTTAAAGGACACTGTTGGATTTCACATCACCATGAAATCCTAACAGTGAGGAAAAGTCGAGGGTGAAGAGAAGAAATAGGACACAACATTAGTCTCTGTCTCCAGTTTGTCCTCTGTTTGTCTCCCTACCCTCGTTCTCCCTCTCTCCCTCTCTCCCCCTCGCTCACCCTTGTTCTCTCTCATCAGCTCTCTCTCCACATCACTGTGTAAAGCTTGTTCTGCCTTACTCAGCGTTTTCTTATCATCCCCTCTCCGATGGGGAAAAAGCTTTATGCAACGCTGTGTCCTTTTCATCTCCTCCTCCTCCCTCCCTCCTCTCCTCTTCCTCTCACTTTCCACTTCCCCCTCTCTTCTCCTTCTCCTCAGCTTTGATCTGGTCTGAGCCTCATCACACAGTGTAATGCCTCGATCCTAACGTTACTAAAAATGGGAGCACAGTCCTCTCCACACGGCTCAGATCTGTGATAAAATGTCTTTTTAAGGGGCAAAGACCAGAAAATCGATTCTGACTGGGTACTTTTACATCCACATTTATAGTTTGTTCAAAATTGGACTAAAGTTTGTTTATTTTTGCAGAATTAAAGTGGGTTGTGAGACTGCAGATAATCAGTATACATCCCTTTCACAGCTCTTATTTATATTCCTGCACTGCTGGAAGATGTCATCATGAATTATTTAAGATTTAAGTGTTGAAGTGAGTGACGTTTAATGCCGAAATATTTCCTAATGATAATCGGTGCATCGTAAAGACTTTTCAACAGGGAGTTTGTTTAACCTTGAAAGCAAACGATCCATCAAAAAGTGATGTGATCTGTCTTGGAGGTGATGATACGAGCCTCAATGAACATGTTCTACCGTTAAAAGGCTGCAGTTGGCGTCTATTAGGACTGCAAACAACGTCATCTAACTGTTGATTAATTGATTGGCACACCTGTATTCACATCTGTGCAGAAAAGCTTCTAAAACACTTGTATCTAATCAGTTTGTATATGTTATGTTTATTTTTAGCTCCTCTGATTGTGCCTCTGTTAGGAAGTGTGCACAAGAAAGGATATATTGATATGTTATAATTGGTCCTGGATGTGCCTCACCCCACCATTTTGGAGCTACTGGTCTATAAAATGTCTGCAAATGGTTAAAAGAAAATGTCCCTGAATGTTTTTCAAAGATGAAGACGACGTCCTTAATTGTCTTTTTATTTGTCCACAACAAAGATATTCAGTTGTTCTGTCTTTTCTGTCAAACAAATTGTTTTCTGAGGTGTTTAATTATCATTTAGAGGCGAAATGACACAAGATCCTGACAGTTTGACCTAGTCAGCAAACACAAGATTGACAAAAGTTGCTTTAAACGAGCTTGTGTGTTAATGAGACACAGTAATTACATGATTAACATCTTGAAAGGTTCAGCGCCAAAAGAAAAGGATGAGTTTTTGCCTCACGTGTCCTTTTGTTGTTGAGTTCTCTCTACTTAAACTCAGACTGAGGTTAGATTTGAAACATTCTGGTTTCATATCTTTGAGAATAATTATGTTCCTCAAACACTTGGCTTCTTAAACTGCATTAAAAATTCCTCCTCTTCTGCTTCTGAACATATCCAGCCTCATTAAGCGGAGCAGAGCGGTCGTTACTGCCCGCCGGATGATAAAGAAGTGTCTTGCTGAGAGGAAGCTGTGGGACTGCAAACTAATTTCCAAAGCTTGTGATTATGTAAGGTCAAAGCCCTTTTTTCTCGTGTGTTTGTTCGACAGAGAGACGTGTGCAGTTTGATTTAACTTATTTTTCTAGAGGATGATTTCAGCCTCGCTCTCCTGTCACGGGCGGACTTGACTAACGCAGCGTTCCCATCAGAACACCGTCCTGTTTAATTTATTCAGGCCGAGCTTTCTCCTGCTGTCCTGCCTGTCTGAGGAGGCCGACGCACACGTTCAAACACACCGTCAGCACAATGCACAGACAGAGCAGCACGCAACCTGTCAGCATAATGCAGAAACACACACACTCAGCTGTCGTCTCCGTCAACAGGCCTCACGTTTCTCATTTTCACACTGGATAGTAGCTCGGGTCTTTCCTCTTCTCTTTCTCACAAACGTTTCTCTTCTTGTCTGTCTTCGCAGTGGATAAACAGCCCAAACACTGCCAGTATCACCCCAAACCTCTTTTACCCCCATTATT
>OMLP01029030.1:12633-28699 GCA_900302685.1 Spondyliosoma cantharus | reverse complement strand
CACAGCTGGGCAGGATAAGTACACCAGGATTTTATAACAACTGGATTTCTAACCCCCCCTTCCCCCTCCTCCTCCCTCTACCCTTTTAGTTTCTAATTAATCACCATGAAAAAGACCCTTCACCACATGACGGATGACCAGAGAAAACAATTTTCACCCTAAGAGCCTTTTAATTTTAAACTCTGAGAGCTCATTGACTGCAACTCCCAACAACCCATCAATGCTAGTTTTTAATGCACTTCCTCTTTTGTTATTGAGAAGAATGGAGAGGCAGCGAAGGCCCCGGCTCCTCCTCATAACTCATGTCATTGATTTGTTAAATGCCAGACATTTGCCATAGGAGAGAGTCCTGTCAATGGCTGTTGGCAGGGTGTGTGTAAATTACTCCATTAGAGGGAGTTTTTGGTTATTTATAGTTGAGAGAAATAGAGGTTGGGCTGCACAAATGAGCATGGGTTGGGCGCAACGAGTCGAATAAACCCCTTGTTCGGTCCTGTCACATACAGAGTTCCTTTTTAGGCGGAGGAAAAAGCTCCCTCCAATATTGCAGCATAAAAAAACAAGAAAAGCCATCATTCACCGTAACGCATTATGACAGACGGGCTTTGCTCTTGTGAAAGTAGGCTAGACAGGTCCGAGGGGCAAAAAAATCCAGCCCTGGCAGAAACAGTGACAAGCGGTTCTGTTGTGGTTATTGTTAGCATCCACACCAGTTGGACGGGTCAGTCAAAACAGTCCTGTGACCTTGCAACGTATCGGAAGAGATGCTGTCCTTGGGAGTTCGGTAACAGCAGACCCGGACAGGAAACGAGGTCACAGCTCTCCGCAAATTAAAGCTTCAATACGGAGTTCGCCAAACATGGTTGACTCTCAACCAGTGTTGATCATTCACCGACTGGAACATTTCATTTCACTTTTCAGTACTAGGACTTTTAATGTATTAAATCAAAGAACTACTTTTTAAGAATGTGTATAACATCTTTAACACCATCCTAACAGCATAGGCCCAACACTGCTGTGGTAAAAGGGAAGCACTGCATGGATTTTTAGCTCAGCTTGCTTCTACGCTCTCAGTGGATGGCCTCAGCTGGCAGCAGCGACTGCAGCGACTGCAAAAAGCAATCCTTTGGGCAAGTGTGACCGTCGAAGTTACGTCCAGTAAAATGCGCTTGTTTTTTGCCTCTGACGGGCTGAGGTTGTTGTTCTAAGTGTCCGGCAGCATTATTGAAAATCTTGCAAGGCGAGTTGTTACGGTGGTTCCCTCATCTAGATTGTCAAAATCAGTTTAACAGTTATTTCTTGCTGGCAGTTCCCCTAAACTCCTCTGTCCAACCCTGACTCACATTTCCACCACGTCTTCCTGAAACAACTCACATTCCCAAGATCTCAGAGTGAGACTTCTCCTTGGTTCTTCTCAATTCTCAATTCATCTCAATATAGGGCCCAGGTTTAAAAATACCAGGATTCCCCATTTAAATAAATCACTGTCCTCTGTTTCTATTATCAATCATAACAATTCAAAAATCCTGTAGATGCGCACGGAAATAATACCTGATAACATACTGTAGCATTACCGCAGAAAAAGAAAAAAACTCTCCCCAGTAAGTCACGTTCAAATCCTATTGAGCGAGCAGCTACAGTCACAATCAGCAGGTTATTGTCTGAGTCTTCCACTCTAATCACGGCATTGTAGTTCATCGGTCTTTTCTGCATCTGGAGAAATGTTTCAGCACCATGGCTGCCCTCAAAGTACATTTCTGGCAGATAAAATGCTCTGAAGTGATTGCTGATGAGGCCGCATTCAACCCCGATTCAAAGTAGTTCGCTGCGCTGGTGTCAGAATCTGCGAGTTCTTAAAGATGCCAGGGGTGGATTCCTATAGACACCACTGTTTGTTCATCTCTGCTGTTTGTTTTCAATCACAGGAAGATTACATGGTACACGAGAAACCAATAGCGAGCTCCGCGGGAAGCTCGCTGCTTCAATATCACATCCTCGGGAGACACACTACCACATGATTTTGTGTATTTCTACTTTTTATGACTTGGCTTTTTTGAGTGATTGCGACCTTTTTAATTAAATGAGATTAATTAAATCATGCAGGGTTTCAATTGAAAACGTGTCCCATGGACTTAGTTTTAAAGTGATCCCCTCTAAACGTCGCACTCTTTTGTCGTGTTGTCACTGCATTTATGTGCAGCGGGTCTTGTTTTTGTGCCACCATGTGTGTCGCCCATGGATATGGGCAAAGTAATATTCACACATGCCACACAAACTCTTTTTACTCATTCAGGCTGTAAAAAAAGTAGTGCCAGTATGCATTTAACGGAATAAAAGATAAATGCAGAGTGACAAAATGCCCCTGAGGGGTGGTGATATTTTTTGCCTCGACTCTTCTATGACACCTTGATAAGGCAATTATGGAGTAATTACCTTAACAAGTGGCATTAGCGAAAATTATCCTCATTTTTCTGCTAAAATAACACCAAATCAGTGGTGAGTGAGTTTCAGAATCCCTAATCAGCATCTCATTAGGTGGTGCAACTGCCTGATTTAGTCAGCCTTCAATGACAAATGCAATTAGTGCTACAAAACAACACAAATGTGACAACATTGTGCCAAATAAGGCAGATGAATCAGTCACATCCTTCGGAGATTTCACATGTTTCTGCACTTCATAATAGCTAATTGTATTTGGAGAGTCTGTGTGCACGATTCCAGTAGTTTCCGGAGATGCTATCCATGGCCCAAGTAAAACAAAAGGTTCAAAGTCAATGGGAGCCACGCTGGGAGCGAGTGTTGGAGAATCGCTCCTCTTTCAGCAAATGGAACAGATAAGCAGAAACGTTTGCTTCCTCTCTTCTCCCGAGTTAGCTGGTGCAGCAAGGTCAGGTGAATGTGATCAGCCACTGTGTCTAAGCGTATTATCAGGTGAAATCTGTGGAGTGACGTGAGCGAACCGGGCCAGTCAGCTGTCTGGAAAAATCATTACACAGAGCCGGACATTTTGGATAACTTTGGAGGCAATCGGCCGCTCGGGATGCGGCACGGATCTCTGCGTGACCAAAACGCCCTTGAATGAAAGACTTCCTCATCACACCGGTCAGGAGCGTAATCGAGAGTTGATGATTCTTAGGAGAACAGGCCAAGACGAGCTTGAGTAAAACACACTGATATCCAAAGCTTTAAAGCTGCAGCTCCTACAGTGATATGACCTGCCATTAAAGTGTCTCTGTCAGGTATTTTGTAGCATTTGTTCACTTTATAGCCTGCGCTGAGACTAGACTGTAACTAAGTACATTTAGTCATGTAATAAAAGCAGCCCCAATCAGTATTTTCTATTACATTAAAGGGATAGCCAAAATCAAAAATACATATTTTTCCTCTTCACTGTGATGCTATTCATCCATCTAGATTGTTTTGATGTGAGTTACTGAATTTTGGAGATATCTGCCTTGTCTCCTATGTAATGGAACTGGACGGCACTCGGTTGTGGTGCTCAACTTGCCAGAAAACACACTGGAAAAACTCAAGAGCAATGTCTCTTTGCAGAAATCATGACCTGGCTACTCCGTCTCTACGTTTACATGCACAGCTTAGTCGGATTACGGCGTCTTTCCTCCGAAATAACCACAAGCAAGAGCGCCATTGTGCATCTAGTTTGTGTAATGATCATGTACACCATATAGAAAAATGGACAAAGATGTAGCTTCGTCTTGCTCTTCGTACGCCATCTTTCTCGAATGCTGAGGCAGAGTGTGTTGTTGCTGGTGATGTAAAGAGGTCAGCCGGAGGTGGCTCTATTACCACTAGTTGAAGTGGGTACAGCGCCACCCATCGTACCGGGGTACGACATGCTTCGGCCCAATAATCCGATTTTCTCTCCGGCATGTATACTCAGACAAATGCAGTTGTCGATTGAGTAGCATAGTCGAACTATGGCTGTAATCCGACTAAGCTGTGCATGTAAGCGCAATGATTGTTGTGAGCAGTTTCATGTAGGAACTATTTTATCTATACCAAATTACACCAGCCAACCTTGTCACCACAACAGGTGGCACGCATTGACTCACGGATGAGAGGCTAGCTAACTTGGCAAACTACTCTAGCTAACGTAACAGCTCAGCTGAGGAGGACACCATTAATATTACATAATGTGACTTCCTTCTGCGTAGTAATACGATTGGCTGGTGAAGAGAAAATATGTATAATAATATATTTTTTTATTAAATATATTGACTGAATTATTGTAATTTTTTGGTGCAATGGTAACAACTGGTAGGGATTGAAAAGCACATCACATGTAAAGCAACCAAGCTTCATCAGCTCCTGAACATCCTCCGTCGAGTCATGGCGGTGTTCGATCCATCAGCACCAAGACTGAAAACAGATGCGTTCCGTTACTTTAAAAGTCACCAAAGTCAACTCCTTTAATTTATTTCCTTAATGTTTTAACATCACGCAAACTTTTAACTTGGAATTCATAATTAGTCTCATAATCACAGCTCATTAATTAGGAGCTATAATTAGTCAGAGATCAGCCTAATGATAAGACACAATTATGTCTCCAGATGCATTGTTTCTCATCAAGCCCCTAATATTCAAACACAGCCCAGTGAGTGTAAGATGTAAACTGTCTGTCATCATGAAGGAACTTCCTGTCTGTGACCCCCCTTTTAAACACATTTCACCCTGTCTGCCTGCGTGCGCCACGCGTGTCCGTCCCGCTGCGGACGTGTGTGCACGTTAAAGCGTGCGGAGGTATAGTTATTACCATACATAAACCGGACGTTTGAAGTAAAATAGCATTTAATGACTTATTTGAAGTATTTGAATTGCAAAGGGGATGAAACATCCCTTTGAGGGAGGAAATGCCATATTCCAATCAAACATTTCACTGTTGCGAAGGTTAATGAATGCCATTAGCCCAGCGCCAATAAATTCAGACTTGTACTTTCACGAGATGCATAAATTAGATAAAGACCCAGAATCCAAAGCTTCATACAGGGGGGGGTGGGGAGATGTATGACAGCAACACAATTACATGCCTGTGGAAGAAATGGCTGCTAAATGGAAGCAATTTGCCAAGCTTCAATGACTGGAAGTTAGTATTTCCATCAGCTTTTACTTGTTTTTAAAGCTAGACCATCAGCTGGCTGTTTTTCTTTTTGTCTGCTAAAATATATAACAATTAAAAACTTGGTTAATTCACATATTTGTCCTTAATTCATCCTAATTGTAGCTCATCAATACGCACATTAACGCGATTCATTACCAAATGGAATAACACTGCACCAAAATGTTACCAACTCTACCGATTAGTTTGTTGCATGACTGAATGGGTGGACAATATTTACTTTTCATAGATTTTACAATAATTATGAACCAATTTTGCTCTTTATGTTCCCTTTGAGATGCTAATTAGTTGTTCATTTGGTTGTATCCTTTTGGCTAATGGCTCATCACTTCTGAAAGTGTCCTGCCTGGCACTAATAAGGTCTGACGTAGGCGTTTTATATACTTCATTACTCCTTTCAAATGATCATTGGCCTCCTTAATTAGATGATAGTTGAATTATAGCCGCGCTGTAGACTGCGACCTTGAAAAGAAGTTGAGATCTGACAAATGAAGGCCCCGAGAGCTAATGGCTGAGACGGAATGGCACGTTGTTTGGGTAGGTCCGAGCGCGCGTTGGTCACATTTTCGGCTGCGTGTAAACCTCATTTGGGTAACGACGTACCCGTGAACTTTTGTCTTTCGCAGTCAGCGACAAGAGTCACAAGATCTACCTTCCTTGCAGTTTACTTTACAAGTCATAAAAGGAACGCAGGAGAGATGGGGGAGGAGACTGAGTTAATGTTGACTTCATGCACAGTGGGGTGGGATATTAAAAAATCTCTGCTCACTTCTGGAGCCTCTCCAGGTTGAGCAGCATCACTGAGGGTTCACTCTCCAACATACTGAACCGATGACACAAACGATAAAAGAGTCCAATCATCTCCGAAATGCTGTAAATGTTCCATCTACTGTCGCCAAATACTCAAAGTTTAGTTTAGGTTGAAGTTGAGACTGCCTGACTTGACTGTAATATTTATGTGAAAATGCACTTTTCAGATGGGAGACAAGTTTCTCCTTGATGATGAGCAGTTACTGTATATAGTAAGTTCATATTTATTCTTATAGTTTGTATTGTATTTTTATTCAAATTGTTATTTTATTCTTTCCAATATCTCCTTATTATTGTCTCTATTTTTTGAGACTTACTCTTGTGCTGCTACTTATTTCCCTCTGTGCAGCTGTGTTACCTGTGAATTTCTCATTCACGTTAACATTTTAGGGTATTAGCAATTCATACATACATACATTCATACACTGATGGCGGTGGCTGCCATGCAAGGTGCTGACCAGCACATCAGGAGCAGTTTGGGGTTCAGTATCTTACCCATGGACACTTTGACACGCAGATCAGTGGAATCCATCCAGCGACCTTCTGATAACAAGATGCTGGCTCTACCCCTGAGCCAAAAAACGGAATCAATAATGAACTTCTTATCTTATCTGTACAACTTTCTGAGATTACTGATTTTCTAATAAAACAAGACCATGTCATTTATATTTACCATGCTCACCATCTTAGTTTGAGGGCACAGTACCAACATGCAAACATTTTCTAATCATGACTCAACATAAAGCACAGCTGAGCCTGTTGTTTTTTTTTGTAAGAAGCAGACAAATTAAAGTTTGACCTGATCATGGTGCTGAATGAAAAGCGAGGGGGATCATCAAGAAGAAATATCAGATATCGCCGTGTTGGTGTTGTTCACGTAACATCATACTTATTGCTGTTCCAAGACCATCATTTCAACCAACCACTCACTCTGTTGTCATAGCTTTGTGACTCGTGTTGGTGTCGTTCTGGAACAACATAATTAATGTTTCTCCAGCCCCATTTATTCCTATGAAAGCTGCACAGGGCCATTTTTAAAGCCAAACAGCTTGACTTCCCGGATATAAATATATTAGTATACCTGAAAATACCAACTTCTGTCGACTGGCTCGCCTGAATGGGAAAAAATTATTTAATTTTGTGGCTCTTCAAGTCTTTCCGAATTTTATTGGACCGAATTCTATCTGTTGGTATCTGAGAGAAAACGTATAATTTTGAGCGGGTTGTGACCCCCAAAACATTTTAGCGACTGCTTTACGGGAAAAAACGGCATCAAATCCTGCCGCTCTTCCTGGGGGTCTGCACGAAATACAGCTGGTCGGTATGACCAAAAATCTATATCACGGTATTTTTCAAAATTCCTACGGTTTCACGTTACATGACGGTATTTTTTATTCATGCATAATTAGGTGTTCACAGCATTTTCTACTGGTTGAGAGAGGAATTACTAGCCCCTTTTAGATAGAAAAGGTGGCACATTTGCTGCAAGGTAAAGGCAGCACTCTGTAAGGGAGGTGTAATTTTCCTCTCTCAACCAATTTCTCATGTGACTAAACATGTGACGAGACGTGAAGCACAAAGTTGGGTGTGAACAGTGACGTACAACATATGCGTCGGAAGAAATGTGGCAACGCTTGATATATTTATTTAAAAAAAATAAATAAATAAATAAAATTTAGTCTTTTAATTGGAAAGTAGCGAGCGTTAGTGGCGTGCCGCTACCACAAGCTAGCTGTCAGCTACGGAGACCGAGGAGACGCGAGCAGCTCCTGGATCTCAGCGGCTTTCCAGTTGCTCATCTTGACGTCCACGGATGAAGTCATGATCTGCAATGTCTATCCTATCCATCTTCAGCATAACATAACACCAGAGCACTACTGTTTACCCTCGCAATCGCACCATGCCTGTTTAGAAGCGCAACATTGAAAAGGGTTCAGTCTGAAACAGTGTCGCGCGGCGCAGCGTTCCAAACGTTGTGTCATCAAATACACCGGTATGGCGGTATATTAAAAATTCATATCATAACGAAAATATACACCGGTATTCGGTGTGAACCGGTATACCGCCTAGCACTAGTGGACTGGAGCAAGCTGTTTTGGTGTCATGGGTTAACTATAGGACGCTTACTCAAGAGAGCATGGTTTGCAAATTAGAATGTATTAACATATTGTTAATACTGTCCATTTCTTTTTAGTTTTCACTGGTCATTTGATTTAGACGACCGTAATACTTAGTTACATTTAGGAAAACATTGTTAAATTCAAATAGACCCAGGTAACTTCTCCCATTTTACTACTTTTCTGGTCTTTTTCTCCCCAAGTCGCTCAGCTAGGACTATGACATTCCAAAAACGTGATTGGTCTGATTCAATGACAATCCTGTGACAACATTAATCATGATGTTCTAGGAACACCAACACGCCGATGTCAGGTCGTGCCCAAGTAAACATCTGCACTCAATGCCATGACAGTCCACATTTCAAAGTCACAAATGTCAACTGTATTGGTGGTGTTGGTGGAATATTCAGAGGATCACCAAAGTTATAAGGATGCATCCTCATGGAACCATGAACGTCTGCACAAAATTATGTGCAGATCTATCGTGTATATATTGAGATGTATACAGGATAAGTGTAAACTTTGACCTGCTAGTGATGCGAGTGAAAAAGCCACTCCACTCATCCTCCATTCAGGGACCTGAATGTCTGCACAAAATATCATAGCAATCATGCTGCTAGCATGGTTGAAAATATATTCATATTCATGTAATGAAGTTGTTTGATATTCACTGCATACTAGCAACATTACCAATACAATACTCGATTATCTGTTTTCTAGACTTTCAGACACTGAATTTTCTTAACATAAACAACAGTGACCTACGTGCTACACTGCCTTTTTCCCAAAGCATGCTGGAATCAGCCTTGGGGCCCCAAGTGATCCTGAATGGACAGATGGCTCAGTGAACACTATTAAATGTAATAACAACTTTGGCCAGTGTGTGTTTTTCTGGAAAAACAGTTATCGGATGACTTTACCACAAGGCAAACAACCGGTAGGCAGAAGTTAAGAAAACAGGAATCCAACAACCAGAGATTTAGCAGGGTTCGGCGTTCGTAGTTAAACCACACCCGCAGCAGCCTTTGCTCCATCGCTAAGGTACTACCATCACTCTTGATGTACACCACCACATCACTCCAGTAAGCAAAATCCCCTGAGACGGGTCTTTTTTCAGCGCTAACATGTGAAATATTGCTTTGCTGGGTGTTCACTCAGGCGAGCAAAAATCATTGCCTCTCTCTAGGTAAGGCTGACAGATGGCCATCCACACTGTGAGAAAAACAAAGGCTTGGATGGCAGAGTGAACAACCAGGTCGGCCCATGTTTTATCTCCCTTCACTTTGTAAAATGGTCTCCAAGGTTAACCTCGGCTGGCTTTTCTTTAGTTTTATTTAAGAGGAAAATTACAAAGAAAGCAGGTTTCTGGGGGATGTACTTTTAGCCTTTGCCCGAGTTTTTCTTTCTTTCCCATGGATAAAAAAAAAAATGATCATGAACTTTTTCTCTCCATGTTTTTTGATTTGAAATCAACATGAATACCTGGCAGGATATCGCTGACATATACTTACACTTAATCAACACGCTTAGAAAATTAACAACTCGAAGCTGAAACGCAATTTGCATGTGTTTGCTTGTGCAGAATAATCAAATCATGCGGTATTAGGCCACGCATCAAACTCTGGAGACAGTGGTTTTGTTCAGCTGGAGGTAATTGAGCACCTCTGCCATCTTTTTTAGAACAGTGCCCGACATAACCACTGGTTGTCGGCAATCTGACGAGTATCAGATGAATAATTTTAATGTTAATTACACAGTAGCAGAAATACATTAGAAAATCCTTTCATGATGGGCAATGAAGGAAGTTAAATATGTCGTTAAATGCAGTACCCCGGGATATTTTTAAAAAGAGATGACATGGAGGAGCAAATGGCTGTGTTATATTTATAAGAGTTGCAGGCCGGGGTTGGACTGAACTTTCTTTGCAGCGAGTTATGTTAGAAGTTTGGTTAATTTTCCAGTTTAGCCTTGGAATCCTGGAGGTTAATAAGACATCGCTGGTGGGACGTGAGGGCGGGTTGCAAGGAAGACAAAGCTTTTTAAAAGTCTCAGATGAGAGGCTGTCCCTTATTTTTTCAACGTTTCCTGAAATGCAGAAATCTAATCTTTTCTAATGGAGGCGATGATGCTGAGACTCTGTTATTGTTTTTCATGGATATGATTTGCACTTAATTTTCCATAATATAAATTATTGATTCACTAATCCACCTGCCGTGACCTCCTCCAGAACGTCTACATAAGTGCTGATGATCTCATTTTCAAACACTGTGACATGCTGAATTCTTCAAATGAAATGGAAGATTGATTTGGAGGATGTGAGGAAAATCTGGGTTTGATCACTGGAACAAATACTGCACATTTTTCTTCTGCTACTTTTCATTTTCCAGGAACACAGCGACATCAGTAGCATAATATATAACACTACAATTTTATGTTTCTTTGAAATAAGCCAGATTTATTTCAATGTGATCGGATGAACAGTATTATTCAAAATGCAAAAATGCTATTTTATATAGGGAGGTGTTTTTAAGTCTTGTCTCGGCATATGTGCTAAAAATGAACGTGCCAAAGAGTGAAACTGACACTAATCTAGGATTTTAAATAAAGCAGAGTTGTAAGGATAATTGCAAAAAGTCTAATTTCTTCATTCTATATGAACAACATATCTGTAAACTGAAGTCTAGTTCCCAAATATTTGCTAAAAAAGGACATTAGATATACAAAAAACACAAACATCAGAGAGAATGACCTATAATCACATGTATGTGATCACAAATATTCAGTTAAAGTCCCACAAAGACATACCTTTGCTATCACCAGAGACAAAGTTTTGTGTATTTTTATGTAACGACTGTAGATTTATGGACCAGGCGATACAACTTTTCTGTCATGACACCTTCCTACCCTGACATTTTGACAACAACCCAGTTGGCCTTGTCTGCCTGTGCAGAGTGAAGCTGAACACACACAGCTTCAATCTGGTTGTGGGTTGCCAGATTGCAGTGACATTTTGGTTAAAATTGTATGCAGTGTGAGGACGGTGTGTCTAGATCGTGTTTTCTTGATCTGGCAACTTGGGTGACATCGGACAAACAAAACAAACTTGTTCAGCCGTGTATGACAGGTTCTGCCCCAGAACAGAACGCATTAACTTTGAGTGTGGATCTGGATAAATCAACGGATCAAGGACTGTTTTCTTAATGCACCATAAAATTAAAAAAAAACATTGTTCACGTGTCCCAAATCTCAAATCTTTTGAGGGTGAGCATCGAGATTTTTTGTTGTCGATAGGAGCGACCACCTTCGATCCATTTAATCCTAACAAAAATGATGAGTAGCACATCTTTTTAAGTATTACATATTCTAAATCGATTGAAAAGTCCATAATATGATAACAATGTTGTGTGTGTACTGTGTCAAGTTTCAAGTGAGTGATGTATCTCTGAGTAAAAGAATCTTCCCTCACCTTGGCCGAGCAGCACCAGCTATCTATCAGAGAAAGATGGATGCTGAGTCTGGTGGGTGACATAAAGATGACCAACTCTGCGCTTGGCAGTGATGGAGACGCTCCGTCGCTTTGATGCGTCGGCCCCGCAATATGGTGTCAGCAGAATGGACTGGATGGCCGTAAAACGGAGGTGTCAAGCTGTAAGTCTGCATATAGACAGGGTCACTTCACCTGGTTACTGAGGGCGAGGAGCTGCTCAGTCAACCCTGAAAGCATGTGTGCAGGATGATTCGATCCTGCTGAGGCTGCATAGGGGAGGAAAACCCATCACATGCAGGAAAAATTCACTCCAGAGGCAGGAGAGTTGAAGGTTTGAGACTGGAGGTGCCTCGAAACTCACTCAGGATTAAAAATAACATTGCGAGCTGCTGCGGCACGGAGCTCTCGCGTCATGCTGGGCACTCGCATTCACCGTTAACCTCCTACGTATCTTTCATTCCCGCTGCTGTGCTTCGCTGTCCATCACTCTCAGCAGTTTCTTCCGGGTGGTCATAACTCACGCAGAGTTTTGTCATAAAAGAAGCCTGCTGTCCTCTGGGATCAACTCCACGTTATGCCCCTCAGCATTGATTAGCACTGTGTTGCACTGACACGGACAGAGACAGATAGAGTCTCCTGGATCTGTCGGCCTGATAATACCCACTGCCAAAAGAGGGGAGGACGTTAAACCAAACGGGCACAATGTGTTCAGACGTCTTCCCCGGCTAATGTCAGGAGAAGGCGTTTTTCGACAATGAGGAAATGAGGAGGTGACCCGGCGAGGCCACGATGCATATTGCTTTGACCCTCCCACTTGGCCCCGCCATTGTTTTTCAATTAATCGCAGCCACTTTGCGGCGAACGACACTGACAGATGGCAAGGTCTTTGTCGGGGTTCACGGGGGTGCGAGGCAGATAGTGCTTACTGGTGGAGAAAAGTGAATTTTGGGGCCAAATGATACACACCCCCGAGCAGAGCCGCTGAGGCAGATTTCTAAGTGCTGATCTATTCAAAGTGCAAGGAACCAGGAAATAAGGTAGAGGTGTCTCTACAGGTCTAGAGGATATTACACCGCCGTGTCAAGGGAGGGTTTTGCATGATGAAGAGACGTAATTTAAGTATCATCATAGTTAGTCAATTAGACTTTTTAAACTTTTATAGAAGCACACAGCCCCTTATCACTGCTGAGGAACGTTAGAAACTTTACCCATTCCTGATTTATACTGTTAATGCCCACTTTAATAATGACAACAAGTTTTAGACATTGTTATTATTACACTTGACAAATAAGAACAATGCCAGGGTGATGTGCTGCATTTTGTGTTGCTAATACATACAGCCAGAATTAATGGAAAGTCTTTTGCAGTGCTGTCTATTACTGCTTACAACTTTCTTGGCTTGTGACCTTGTATAGCTTAGCAGGGCAGACCTGTCTACGCTGTAAAAGTAAGCTATTCAAACAAGTGTGATTAGACAGTGTAATGCTTGGAGGAATCAAACCTGAAACTACCTTACGAGAATACAGCAGGGAGTCCAGTGCAACACTAATGAAACCCCACTTATTTTCTTAAGCCTGTCAGCTCTTAAAAAAATTAAGCTACCTCAACAAGTTGGCAGAATGACTACATTTAAGTTTAAACTATAACAACATATAACTTTAATGACCAAACAGTGACCTTGTTAAACCTTTATCTAATAGTTTTTAAAGGTAAAGTTTACAAGAGAAAAATAAAATTTTAGAGAAAAGTGAGACAAACAAAGCAAAAATGTGTTAGTTTTTGGCCGATCATCTCATGCTGCCATCCCCCAGTAGGGATGTGCCTGAGAGTGCAACAAAAATTGCTACTCTCAACCAAAACCACAAAGGGGATTTAAAATGACTAAAATCAGTGTTTGTGTATTTAATATACAATCATCTGAAAGAGCTTTTCAGTGAGAATTTTCCCACTCAGAATTATTGCCACTTTTCATTCAAGGCAGGCTTATCGCATCTTTTAGATGAAATGCTGGGTTTTCTAGCCTGCAACATTACCATTTTCAGTCTTGCTGCTTTCATAGCCTTGTTTTCAAGCACTGTTGTTTAATGTGAAGAAATCTCTGAAAACCCACTTTGCAGTTTGGTAAAGTGCAGATAGTGTAAACAGACAAGCAGCTGGTGATCATAAACAGCTAAAGAGCCGGATAGCTTGAGATGGTGGAGACCAAAGTCAGAGCTAAATTGACAATAGATATTGGGCTGACAGGTGGCCAGAAAAACTTCAAATGAATAATAATGTTGCACCGTATCTGCCAGCTGTGTAACACAGATGATTGTTTGGTAACATTAGGGGAAGAGTTCAACCTCTGATTACAGAATCCTTTTGCAAAAATAAAGTTAGAGACCTTTAAGTACCATGACACAGCAAGCAGTTTACTACTTAGCAGAAACACGACTTGAAATAAATGCAACAGCAAAATAGCATTCAGAAGTTAAATTTAGTTTTGTGTCACTTGTTTCTGCTTCCCCCGATTGCAAAAAAACAAACAAAAAAAACAGTTACTATAGTATTATGCAGAGATGAATGCAGCTGCACTGTTTCTGGATGCCGGACTCCATCGCTGTTGAAGGCCGGTCCACGCCGATCCCTCTCCTTTACGGCCCACTAAAGCGCTGGCAGATGTGCCGTTAAGTAGCTCTCAACGATTGTTAGTCGAGCCCTAACTTCTCCCTGGTGCTGAGCTATTGATTTTGCATTAGATAAACATGAATCTTGTAAATAAGAGGCGAGCGCGGATCCATTGACTCTCCCCACTGTGAGAGAGGGACGGAGGGAGAGAGAGCTCTGAAACATTAGCGCGACACAATGAACACAGGATTCATTTGAAGCGTAATTATCTTTCCCACTGAAGTGCAGTGAGGGGACAAATGGTAGTGCCAGAGGTGACATAGATTCTGTACCGGTGGACTACAAAGGTCAAACCTCCTGGCTGAAAGACTAGTGAGGGGAAAAAAGTATGATATATGAGGGTTATGATGACTAACAAATACAATATAGGCAAAAATCAAAGACGCCTGCTAGATTGGAATATTGATGAATGCTTTTGGCAAAGGAATAAAGATCGGGTTCAGAGTGCTTTAGAATTTTTGGAGTAGCATTTACCGTTGAAGTGACAAGGATTAGCATAGTGTATGAAGATTTTCAATGCATGACAAGAACAGCTGCGTTTACTGTTTGCCATTCTCTATACACAGATAATAGATGAGGATAGAGAAAGGGCCCTCTCACCAGAATGTCAATATATACTGGAGGAAAAAAGGTTATGGTCCTGATCTGATCTAATAATTCCAATCTACTGTATGTGATATGGACATAAAACAATAGCCTGGTGCTATGACTCTTGGCTTACTACCACAGATTTTCATCAGGGCTTTAATGATACCAATAATGTTCTGAACGCTGAGGACAGAAATTCATTTCAGAAAGGAGGAGAGAAAAAAAAGAACCTGCTGGTGTTTCATCCATCTGTTGAAGCAGCTTTTTTTCTGTAGTGAGGAATTTATGAAAAAGTCTCTAACAAGTCTGATTTATGTTTATAGGCCTCTAAACAGACAGGTAGTCAGTGGAGCTCGGGGAGCACTAAACAGAAGTACATAAAAACAATGGAGAAGGGATTGGATCAGCTCAGCTGAAACACATTTGTCCTGGGGGAAAAAGCCTCTTCGGCAGCAAAAAGAGCAGCGCCAGGCACAGACAGTATATCTGGGAAATGGAATCCTTTGACCGTTTATTAATCAATAAACACATTGGATTGCATCAAAGCGTGACGCATTTCGGTCTGTTTTTTAATGTCACTGATTAATTTTATCAGGGTCCTTCGGTGCTGCAGAGGGCTGACAGCTAACAAATTGTGCGCGAGCCTTGTGTGTGGTTGAGACTGGTGTAGTAAATACTTCACTGCCGGGAGAGAACAAGGATCAGAATGGGCAGCACATTATCAGCTTTTTCTGTCACATTATAAAATACGGTTATAATTTTAATCCACGGCACACACAGACAGCCACACTGGTTCAATGTTTTGCAGGGTTTTTTTTTTTTTTTTTTTTTACAGATGCACAGTGCAGAACAAAAAACCCATACATGTTGTCTCTGCGTGTTGACATCCAAAGCCCCTCTATCTCCTGAATCTTTTCGGTCGAGGCATGTAAGTTGGAGGCTGGGATGAGATTGAAAGTGAAAGCCTTCCAGTTTTATTTAACCCCGTCCCTCTGATTCAATATGAAGCCTGCCTGTGTGCAGATGATAACTGAGAGCAAAAGGTTGACATCAATAGGACTGACTGACTGTCTCTGCGTGTGTGCGTGTGTGTGTGTGTGTGTGTGAGCACCGGTCTGTCTGCATGCATACATGCATGTTTAGAGGGGGTGTATGACTGTGATTACACATGAGTGTCCGAGTGTGTAAATGTATGTGTGTGTGTGTGTGTGTGTGTGTGTGTGTGTGTGTGTGTGTGTGTGTGTGTGTGTGTGTGTGTGA
>OMLP01029028.1:15263-40384 GCA_900302685.1 Spondyliosoma cantharus | reverse complement strand
CAGAGCTAATGCTGCCCTGCCAAATCACGGCGGTTTGCCATGTAACGTAACATTGGCGGAGAAAAACGCCCACTTTTAGGTGCCTGTCTCCTGACCCCCACCTCCTCCTCCCTCCTCACGTGGGTGACCCGGGGCCACCCGGCCCCTGGTGCTGGGTGACTGCCCGACAGTTCAGGTAGGTGTGGCCGACCAGAAGAAAGTAGCTGTGTGTTTTCTTTTTTGCCACATGAGAGACAAACTCTGTAACCTTGTTGTAGTTGACACACACACAGACACACACACACACACAGAGCATGGCAGTGTGCCACGTGCGGAGCTAAAATACTTATTTCCAGGTTGGAGTTTGTCAGCAGATTGTGTGAGGAGGAGATGTGAGTGGGTGTCACCAGGTTTTGTTGTGTCTAGCTGAATGTATGGTAATGTAGGGCTTTAGTTTACTAGTATAATTCTCTTTCTTCTTCTTCTTCAGCTGCAGTGTTTGTTTTGTTTACTGTACACATGTAACAGCAAAACTACACAGAAAAAAAAAAAGTGCTACATCCTAAAGAATATTACAGTCAAGCTGGAAAATGCACACAGAGGTCAGAGACGTGACAAGCGTTTCTCTTCAGTGCACACTTCTTCGTCTCTCTCTCAACACGTTTGTTTATTTTAAGCCCTTAAAATGCTTGTGAGTAGATATCTTCACACATCATACAGGAAAGGGAAGGTGTCTGCATGTCTGTGTGTGTGTGTGTGTGTGAGATATTTCTGCAGCTTTGCAATCGTGCAGCGTGCCTTTTTTCTTTTTTTCAAAAGTGAATAAACCTATCAGCGACTAAAGAACTAAAAAAAAAAAAAAAAAAACTGCGAGCACATTATCGCTGTGATGGATGAGCCGTCGGCGCTCAATGTAAAGTGAATAGCATGGCGTGTAAACAGACACTGAGTGACCCCCCGCTGGGTGACCCCTTTGTGTGCTGTTGTAATTCATTAGGAGAGTGACACGAATGTGTGCTAAGAGAAAGCATGTTGGATCCCAATCAGTCCCACTTAGCGTAATTAGCGATTGTCAGCCTTCATCCATTAGACTGTCCCATGCTGGTCGCGGGGAACTCGAGGTTGAGCACGCGGAGCCCCTAAAACTGACAACCAAGGCTTACTATGGCTAATAGTAGCGGCGCATTTATAACGGGTTGGTGGCCTGTGCTGTGTAATCGATCTAGCAGTCAACAAACGAGGATCAGCCCTCGCATAAAGCTCAGAAAACTTTGTGACCTGATGGAGAGACTAGGCTTGATATTAGAGACAGAAAGCAGGGTTGTTCAGGAAAAAGGGAGCCTCGTGTCCCCGTCTCTCTCTTTGACTCACCTTTTGTTTAATGGCCGGAGCATGGAGTTGGCGTGTAAGTGGGAATATTGATTTTGAAATGAAACATGGAAGGTCACACCCTCATTACCACCAGTGATGATGTGTGCGCCCTCCACTCAGATAACCTTCACTCCGGCGGCACCGATGGCCGCCGCGAAGAAAGTGCACCGTGGAACGAGGGAGACGGCATTATTACGGGTATCGATGCGGTGGACATTGCTAATAATAATGTTTTGACAAGCAACGGAACAGGATTAATGAGCGGCAGCAAGCATCCCAATGTTGCCTCCAGCTATCCACAGTGTTTCTCCTGTGTGTGTCTCTGCCCCCTCAGCTGCCGTTGCAGGCATGGAGAGCCCAAGTGGCCCCAGGCTCGGGAAGCTGTCCTCGTCAGGGCTGCCAAGGGGCCGGACCCCCAAGCATGGACATCCTCAGGAGTCTGTCAGAACCGCACCGGGCCCAGAGAACAACAACAGACACAGTAAGTGACGAGTCACCGCGTGTTGTCAAATAAAAACAGTGCGGTGCCTTCAGGGTCTAACTGATATCACTCTGTTCGACATCATAACAACAACATAATTAATGTTGCTCCAGGACCATCGTCAGAGCGACAAGGTCCACCTAGGAGACTGAGGTTATTATTCTATTGTTGACTTATTATTATTTTTAATTTGTCTTTAGTGTGGTTAGGTTTAGGCAACAAAACTATCTGGTTTGTGGTTAAGTGAAAGAACCTTTCACAATTACAACCAATGTTAAGGATAACTTTTCCCATGTATGTACTTTTCTGGCCTTTTCCCTGAGTCGCAAAGGTATGACATAAAAAAAAAAACCAAAAACGTTCCAATGAAGGTACCGGAGTGACATTTAATGTCTTTTGCTTGAGCATATTATTGAAGTAAATTTGGATTGTACAATACGATGGCTAAAGTTATTATTGGATAATGACACCAGTTCAGACTGTAAACTCAACTATCACTATACAACTGTTGCCAAAGGCAGGCTGGCAGCCCTTACAGACTTACAGTCACGCGGCTATGAAAACACAAAAATGCAATTGGTCAGTTGTTGGTTTTTCTTTGCTTTTTGACTTATGAAGTAAATGTGTATTGAATAATAAAATGGCTATTGAGTAGTATCACCATCTGCGGTTAGCTTGGTTCCCTGTAAACTTCTGCTATTGCGCACAAAATCTCTGACACGGAAGCTTAGTGGTGGCAGCCTGGCACCATTTCTATCCGTCTCCCTTATAGGCTGATGAATGAATAAACTACATGTTTTGTCCTGTGTCGATGGTAGTTTCTACTCTGAAGAAAACAGAAAGTGATCCAGATATTGTTGCGACAGCAGCGCAAACTATAATAACACTTAAAAAACGCTAACAGGGGGGTGTCTGTTTCCACTTAATTATGATGTTGGAGTTAAAAACACCAACACACCAACATCAGATCGTGGTGCAATGTTCTTTACAAGTTGTTCAGAAACGTGTGAATGAGGAGAGGTTTTGTTTGTGTGATCCAGGTCTGCTCATGGACTGCCTCCAGGGTGAATTTTACACAGTGATGAAGTGTAAAGAATGTTGTTTGTATACAACGTGACACGCTAACACATTTATCTCCAGACCCAGTTGACTTTCCAACGGCTAAACTTTTTGAGATGCCACACTAGCTGCTCGCAAACTTCAGTGTTGCTTTTCAAGGATTTGATCACCGTACTAAACAAATAACTGTCCCTGCTGCTTTTTTTGAATGGGTTGTGTTTTTACAAAGAATCCGCAGTCCCCCCAGCCTCAATGTAATCCTACCCCTCTCGCCACAGAAGGGCCTGGAAAACGACAACATTTTTCCTCCGCCTGCCTTACAGTGAGGAAACCAAACAAACAAGTAGTGCCAAGCATTGACATGAGTTAAACCCAGAGCCATCTGGACGGAGATGGAAGATTTTGGAAAGAGCCGAGCCGGACTGGGGGAATTATGTTTCAATCCAATAACCAGCAGATCATCATGACTTTGTTAATGGAGTGAGGCAGAGTTGGAAAACTGGGGCCGGTCTAATATGACCCAGTTGTTTTGGTTGCTACGAATTAGCCTCTCATTCCCGGACACACACACACACACACACACACACACACACACACACAACAAACAGTGGACTAGGTGCTTCAATTTGTTTTCTCTCCGTGTTAATGTTCAACCCTGTAGGCTGGATTTGCATGTCTGTGTGGGTGAGTGCATTTGTCTGTGTGAGCGTGGCCGCTTTGCCGTGGATAGTAATACGAGAGAGAGAGTGTAGGAAAGCACGTAACAGTTCATTCTCACTTAATTGTGAATCCATTTCTTGAACCATCTTAATTTGGTGTCTTTATCCGGCTGATTGTCTGATAGTTAGCAGTGTAGCACAGGCTCACAGTCTCGTCTCCGGCTCCTCATTGTATACAGGCTGCCTGCTGCTTTTCGCTCTAAAGAATTCATTGTAACACAACGCAGTGTTTTTTGAATGACAGCTTTTTTTTTCTCAGCAGCCTCTCAAGAGTTTTATGTTTTATAGATTTCTTTTATACTTTATGACTCAATAAAGAAGACGTGTTTATAAATCAATCAGCGCAGAGGAGGCAGGGAGGATGGAGACTGAGGGCTGTGAATTGAAAGAAACAAGCTCGGCTTAGGTTCACTAATGAGAGTACTGCCGATGATTGTGTATGCGTGCATGTGGTGTGTATGCGTGTGTGTCTGTGTGTGCGTCAGTTAATGCTATCACAGATGGCAGTGGCTTGGTCCCGCTCTTTATGGGACTTTTTTTGGTAACTTTAGACTCGACTTCTGCAGCCTGCCTGTTTCATTTTCATTTGTTCACAGTTGATCTGCTTTGACTCGTGAGGTCTTTTGCTTTAGGCAAGCCCTTTATGCAAACATTAATGCAAGCATAAATGAGTCTAGGCTCGCGAGTGTGTGTGTGTGTGTGTGTGTGTGTGTGTGTGCGTGTGTGTGCGTGCGTGTGTGCGTGCGTGCGTGCGTGTGTGTGTGTGTGTTTGACCATACTCTGGCTTTGTTGGAGAGTGGTGCAGTACTCTACCTGATCTCAGGACACAATCTTTCCATTGGGCGTACTGTGTGCAGTGTGCTGTCTCTATACGTATAGGGGAGGTGTGCGTAGGTTTCATATGATTGTGGCCGTGCGTGAATGTTAAATGTTTTTGTTTGTGTTTGCATGTCTGCGGGTGTGTGTGCGCACTCTGGCATGTGTGCTCTGAAAAATGACAGTCCACCACTCTGACTGCAGGACCTTCATTTCAGCCCGCAGACGCCATCTGCTGACCCTGCATATTTGCCTCAGCAGCAATCTCGCGCTCTTCCCCCTCCAACTATTGCTTTCTCGCACTTCCTCCCGCTCGTTTGTTGTCCCGTTCTGCACACATAATCGTCACTCCTCTCCATTTCATCCTCCCTGAAACTCCTCATCTCTCCCTTGTCTCACTTATTAGGCAGCATTATCAGCCGCAGTGATTCACCGGGGCCTCCAGCTTCACCATCCCCGCCACCTTCTATCCAGTCCCCGCAACCCTCTTCTTCACCCTGCTCTCACCCACTTCCCATCCTCACTCTCCTCACGTCTCATATTTCTTATTTTTCATAGTCCTCGTCTGCTGATGCCTTGAGTCTCCCAGTACCAAAAGATGGAATCGATAAAGAGCTATAGATCGGAGAATGTTTGTTTTGGGATGAAATTCAATTCTGGTGCTTTTTCTCAGCCTGACGCTGCATCTCGTTTTGAGGAGAGTCCTTTGTCATCTTTGTCACACCTTTATTTGGCAGGCTTGAGGATGGCAGATGAGAAGGAGTACAGGGAAATGGGAGAGGGGAGAGATTGAGTTGGTGAGTCACTGTCCATAAGGAGGCCACTGCAAACAGTCTGGAGCAGGCATTGTCTGTCTGGCTCGCTTATACTGTATGTGCTGTTGCGTAAACACAGGCCCTTTTTGTCATGGCTGCTGGTATATGCACTATGTGTACACTGCAACATGCCTCGGTGCATAAATGCGAAATTCCACCGTGATGCATGTATGTTTTTCTGTTCAGTCAGTCTTGTATTTAAAATGCGTCTTCCCCCCGGGAATTCACTGACCACATACCGCATGTGGCCAGTCATCCAAAGCTGTTGTGATTGGATGTCACTAAACACACTATTGGCCCCGAGCCAAATGGGCATCAGGTGATAGATTAGGTTTCCGATAATATGAAGCATGCAGCCGATGTGGAAGGCTGTAAAAATCAATGCAGGTCTGAAGAGGCTGTCAAGGTGCTCTGAGTCACCAGAATATGTAGCTGGATTCTCAAGCCGGGGCTCATTTCTTTGATTTGGCTGCTGTAAGTGTGCTTAAGTGGCACTAGTAAACTGATAGTCTACCACTGGTCTGTGTGGTTCAGTGTTGTCACGATTCTGGGATTTTTAACCTCAATACCATAATTTGAAAATATTTGATATTAGATACAACAGGGAAAAATGGACACAACATGGAGGAAATTAAACGGAAAGATAAATATAACAATGCCTGTGTGCAGGCACAATAGAATCCAAGTTAATTTACTGCCGGAGGAGGCGGGCCTGTTTGGTAGGGCTCCACGATATTGGTAAAAACTGGCAATGTGATGTTTTGGTTTTCTGGGATTTATGCAAAGCTATAAAAAAAGACTGCACAAATTTCCTCCAGATGAGTTGAATAACTCGACTAGTGGCATGCAGAGCCTGCATGATATCTGTTGCATATTTGTCGATCCTGGAAGGGGGATCCCTGCTCTATTGATCCTCCTGAGGTTTCTTTCTATGTTCTCTCTGCTGAATGGGTTTTGGGAAGTTTTCCTTATCACAATGACAAGACTCTAAAGACAAATGAAGCAGATTTGTGATTGTGATATTGGGCTGTATAGATAAGATAAAATTTGATACTTTCCAGTGACCATTAACATTGTATCAGCGAGTGGCTTGTAAAATGTTATCATTCAGTAGATTATAGCCATTATTTTTTGGCTGGGGAGCAAATCGACCAGCAACTTGTACATTGTATAGAGTTAGCTGCTGCTAATTGTGTGCACTCCCTGTGCTCTGAGAAAAAAAAATCTGAAACAAAAAGGTGGAAAAAGCATAGGTCGAGGACTTATTTTGATACAGCCAAAGAAATCTAGCCTGAAGCAGACACTTTAGCATTCTGTCAGAGGTAGCATAGATAGTCACATAGTCATCTGACAGCAGCTTTTAACAACAAAAAAACATTAACTTTCCTGCCTTCTTCCTAATATAACTGACAAACTTGAAGACATATCTCGCCCTGCACCCTAACTTGTTTACGAGCGGCCAAACAAACAGCTACCACTGCTAACGTCAGTTTGCGAGCTAGAAAGCTAATCTGCTGCTGCTCAACTACAGCACTTTAATCACCTAAACGTACCTGCAAATGTCTGGTTTGACGCATGTGTCACTGACATGTAAGCTACAGCGCAAATATCTTTACTTTGTTCCCTCCAGTGTAACACCGGCACTCAGCCTGCCAGCTGCTCAAATACAGACTCTGACTCCCAGCCGGCTGAGACTAAAAGAAGCATCTCTGATATTTTGATCCTTTTGGTAATCAAAAAAAAAAAAACAATTAACAGTTCTTATATGATGTTGGCACTTTTGTAGTATTTTTTTATTTGACCACAAAAAGGGATGATTAAATGTGATTTCAGTTGGACTGAAAACAAGGAAATAATCAACATGCCTGGAAAATATGTTGGCCATGGCTGCAACTAACGATCAATTTCATAGTCAGTTAATCAGTTGGATCTTTTTCTTGTTTAATTGTTTGGTTGTTGGTCTATACAATGTCAGAAAATTGTAAAGAAACCAGAAAATATTCACATTTAAGAAGGTGGACACAACATTTTGGGGTTTTCTCCATTTTTTTCCTTAAATACAATAAATAAATAACACAAAATAGTTTGAGATCAATATATATAGCTGACAACTAATTGATTAATTGTTGCAGTTGTTGTTGTTATATCGAGCCCCAAAGTGCCATTGGCCAACTCGCAGAACCGCTAAAGTTCATTGAAAGTAGCGTGACGCAAGTAGCTCATTTCATTCTGTATGATACTGTATAATCCCAGCAGATAATGGTGTTCATTGATTGTCTTCGGTAGCAGAGTGATTTCATTTTACTGCTGGAGGTAGGGAAATGGCGGAAAAAAAAGGAGTTTGTACTTTGCACTTTTTTCAAGAAAAACATGTTTGTTTGAATGTGTCAATAAGTATCTGTGTCAGAAATAAGAACAGATGCACAGTTATGCATAATTCGAGTGAGAGAGAGGGCAGGAAGAGAGAGAGAGGGAGAGAGAGAGAGAGAAAGGAAAAAAAACAAAGACAGAGGGTGAGAGCCCCACTCACTGAGAGAGTCTGGTTTTCTTTCAGTTAGTCAGTGTCTGGGTAGCAAGACTGTTCTGGTGCTGCTCCACCTCTCTTCTCCTTCTTCTTCTTCTTCTTACTCACTGTCTGGAATCAGGCCTGACTGGGAGGGACGTATGGGGACGTCTCCAAAAAGAGGTGCGTATAAGATGGAAAGATTTTCTACTCTGTGTGTGTGTGTGTGTGTGTGTGTGTGTAGAGAGAGAGAGAGAGAGCAAGAGAAGGGAGGGAATTAGAGTGAGGGATGAAATATATAATGTAGGAAAATAGGAAGAGGTGAAAGTGAAAATGGAAGCAAGAGAAGCAAGAAACAGAGACGACGTAACAGGTCCAACCAGGACAGCTTTGCACATGAAGGAGACGGTCAAACTTTACTGTGTTTACCCTCCAGTGTTTCCAGGTGTATCAGTGTCTCCATCTACTGTCTGTTGAGATTGAGGAAGTAGCGATACTGACTCCTCTGTCCATGCAGTCGTGTCAGTGCTGTTTGTGTTTTCGTGTGCGTTGTCTTTCTGGACTACAGTACGTCTAAACCCCACTGTGGCCGACGCAGACAAAGGCTCCTGTGTGAGTGTTTGTCGAGGAAAACAAATGACTGTTCTGTGCGCGTGCTGCTGCATGTCTGTGTGTGTGTGTGTGTGTTTGTGTGTGTGTGTGTTCGCGGGTAATGTGTGCACCCTTGCACTCAGGGGGAGCAGTTGCAGGCGTAGCTAGGAGAACTCAGAGGTTATTTGAGATCATTAGGCAGCTGCCTGCACTCCTGGGTCCTGACTCTTCTCTTCTTCTCTCTCCTCTTGTCTTCTCTTCTGTGAGGATTAAGCAGTGTGGAGCAACAGTTGCAGACAGCTGGGAGCGAGTCATACTCTGACATTAGTTGAACAGCTGTTTTATCCCCGCGGTCTGTGCCTGAGAACCGGGGGTTTAGATTTGACACAATGGGCCCGCTTTGTTTCATACAAAGACAATGGTTGTGATTGCTGGAACGTCTGAGCGGTGGGGCGCTACCCGTTCTCAGAGACAGGCAAAGCAAAGTAAAAGAAACTTAACACGTTTTTTTTTTGTGTTTGCATATTTCACCCCAGGAAATACAAGTCTGCCGCTTTGTAATTTCATTTTTTACTGTACGTTTGCACCTGCACTGCCTCGGCTCGTGTGCACACCAGCCTATTTGCATCATAGCCTTCTACGTGAGGTCCTAATTGTTCTGCTCGCTGAAAAGAGGCCTCTGATAGTGGTAACTAAAACAAGTGGATCTTATTCCCATAGCAACAAGAACATATCTTTCCCCAAGAGCAGAATTCATTAATTATGCCTTTCTTTTACAAGACCTTTATTTTCTAAGACAGGAATTAGAATGCATGCTCAATTTCCTCCTCAGCACAAGAGCTGCACCGCCGACTGCATCACCTCTCCAGCTGCTACCCAGACAGCTAATAGAGAAATGCTCCGTCGCCTGGAGAATATTAATACACTCATATCTATGCACACACATCACACCCGCACACACTGGTAATGGTTTTGTGTACTTGTTTGTGTGTATTGGTGTGCGCTTTTTATGCGTGTGTTTACACCTTGTGTCATGAACTATTCCCCAACACAGCTAGCAATGCCGCGCTGCTCCTCATTCGATTTTACTCAGCCTCACCGTATTTTTTCTTTTCCACCTTATTATTGCCAGTCTGAGGTAAAAGATTACATATAATCCGTCAGCCTGTGTTTGTGTCTCTGCTTGAGTGAGAAACAAAAACAAGACAAATGAGGTAAAGAGGGAACATTGTTACTGTGTAGTAAAACCTCATGTCACGTCAGGTTAGGGTTAGAGTGTCTTTTTATACACGTTAGCAGTGCTGACACATGGAGATGGTTGTTTCGGTTTTAAGGCTTCCCTTTTGCCACCATGACCTGTTTTCGTATGAGCAGCGATGGCAGGAAGTCAATTCATTTATTTGATGAAAAATCCTCCAACCATTCTGATAATCCTGGAAGGCACACTGAGTGCTCTGATCCAGTTTGGGCCCCGCCACAAATGGGCATGCGTGCATCCTGTTGCCGCTTGCAAGAAGAAGAAAGCAGGAAACATCCTCATCGCTGGAAATTTGGCACTTTAATTGCTTTGTATCAAATCCGATGCGATGCACAGCAAAGCCAGCACAGCAAATGATGCGTCCCTCTCCAAACACTCGACACACTGAACTGCAGGTACCGTATGAGCAATACAAATAATGATAAGTGATTTTCCCCTCCAAATTGTCGTCTCTTAGGCAGAGATAATGTCATGTACCTGAGTGTGGAGGAGTCGAAAAGACTCAAAAGAAAGCCTGTGCAAGAACACTGCTGCATTCCACTTCACAACAAAGGATTATCATCTCTACTTCGAGTAGTCTCCCTTTGACGCTCTCTAGATCTGATATGACTGAATAGGTTCTACAGAAGCAGTGCTCGCCTTGTCTCTGCTGCGAGCGACTATCTGGTCCTGGTAGATCAATGCAGGGGAGATGAGAGCACATGTAAAGATATATCATTCTGAGGGGGGAGAATACAGCCTCAGCTCCTACCTGCAGCACTGTCATTCAGTATTCTGCTTGGTCAGAGGAAGAAGTCATCTGCCTCTGCAATTCTCTCCCCTCTCTCCCCTCCCCTCCACATGCACACACTTATCCTCTGTCCTCCCCCCCATCTTCCCTCCTGTTCTCAAGTGGGACTGTATAGAGGAGAGCAGGGCTGATAGTGCAGAGGTCTAATTGTAGCAGAGAAGAGAGCAGTAATGAGCCGGCGCACCGCCTGAAGTTCACATGGAGAAAGAGGAGGGAGGGTGCGGGGAGGGGAAAAGAAGGGAAAGTGAGAAAGCCACACACGGGGTGAGAAAAAGTGGAGAGATGGAGGGAGGGAGGAAGCAGAGAGAGAGAGAGAGAGAGAGCTGAGGCAGTCGGTCTGCTGGGTGCTGTGTCAGTGGTTCACACAGGCACTAGCATTTTATAGCTGATCTGTTTGGCTCAACTGAAGGCCTTCACTGCCCTCTTTCTCACACACACACACACACGCACGCACGCACACACACACACACACACACACACACACACACACACACACACACACATTTGGGATTGACTAACCCTAACTTTAATGTCTACTTGCCTAACCTGAACCCTTCTGACTCAACCTCACCTTAAACCAAGTCTAGAATAGAATGATTTCTGTAATGAGGACTTCTGTTTTGTTCCCAAAAGGAAGATTTAGGCCCCAAAACATGATTTATACATCCTGAAACCTGCCCACTACCTGTATATAGAGTATTTATTTTGGTTGTATGTGTTTATGTCCATATTTGGTTTAAAAATGTGAGTGTATTTCAGGCATTTTGGAGGTTTTAGATGGTTATTCACGCTGGTTACTTGTGGAGCTTTGTGAAATATCTTGAATATATCTAGAAGTGCTATGGCAAAGTTTCTGCACTTTGGATCAAGAACATGGCATACTCTTAAAAAGCTTCTATGATTCTAGTTCGTAATGTTAGCCATCGTAATTGGAGCTTCACAATTAATTGCATCCAAATCGAAATATATCCAAATCGGAGGAGCTGCAATTTTTTCATAAAGATAAAATGTGCCATAATAACGTTAATATAGATCCCACTCAACTTCTTCCCTAAGACCAACCCTATGATCGGTTGGCTTTGTTGGTTGTGTTCTCGATGCTTGACTCAAACTATTAACTCACACAGTAGCTCTAGTAATGTCTGTTATCTGCTGTTTTTGAGCTGTAATTTTGCGTGTAAACACACCGACCTCTTGAGTCAAGCACTTTGAGTCAGCTTCTTGTGAGAAGAAAATGCTATTATAAATAAAGCATATATAAGCAATAATAAAGAGATGCACCAACCTACAATCACAGTCTTTTGACATAAAGGAACAAGCTTGTTCTGTTCAAACCACTGCAAAAAACACATCATTTTAATATGTTTTTCAGTGAAAATGTAATGCAAAAAAGACTCTTTCCAGCAAAATCCTGACTCTTACAGCATTTGCCATATCTGTCCAAATAATCACAATATGATATTCTTTCCAATTACTTTCCGTCCTGCTTGTAATTAAAGTGTTCCATTCAGTGAATGTAAAGCCCTGGCGGTATCTGCACTAACATATGGCTTTGCCTCTCATTTTAACAGGTCCGGTATGTGATGAGCCAGCAGAGGGGAAGAGGAAAGGTCGTCCTAAAGCAGAAGTGCAGGAACTAAGAAGCATCCCTGTGAGTATCTCTTTGAACTGACTGGGTGTTTGAAGTGGGCTTCATTTTTCTCCTGCTCAGAGTAGGCAGCTCCCCATGATTATGCACAATATATAAAGCACAGTATAGCAATAATCTTTGCTTGTATTGAACTCTCTCTTCCTGACCCCCGAGCAGGCCCATATGATAGTACAATGGAAGGAAGAGTTTAAGCGTCGCTCCAGGGTTAAGTGTCCGTGTTCAGGCTGCTGGTTAGAGTTTCCCAGCATCTATGGCGTCAAGTACCACTATCAACGTTGCCAGGGGGTGAGTCACTTACCTCTGTTCTTTCCCGCTATGCGGCTATTTCCACTTTATGATCCAGTATAGACTTCATCACAGTAAAGCCATTGGAGAAAAGCACCAAAAGAAGGACGATTGTAGTTGGTGATAAATTAGCTGTAAAGTTAAATCCGACTTTAAAACCTCCAGAGACTTTATAACGCTCACACCCCAAATATTAAGTGATAATTACATGAGCTGTTGTTTCAGGAACCTGTGATTAGTCAGCTGAAGTCTTCCAGTAAAAAAAACTACCCACTGTCATTTTGTTGTGCCGAGGGAGGGAGCTCAGTTTAAATCCCCTCTCCTCATGTCTGTGTTTGCTTCAGGCCCCAATAGCTGAAAAGCTGAGTCACGGCTGCCCCTACTGCGAGGCAGTGTTTGCCACAAAGGTGCGCCTACAGAAGCACAAGCTCTGGAACCACCCAGACAGGGTCAGTATGGAGCCCAAGGACGAGCAGCCTAAGCTTCAAAAGAGCCCCGTCAAGTTCAACACCAAGAAAAGGTGACTGGGATTTAGAGCTCAAATTCCCACCCACACTGAGCCACATAAGCGTGTTCGTAACGTCATAATGCTGACTGCCCCGAAATATTGTCCTCCCTCGCTCTGTGATTTCAGGCCCATGGAGAACAGTCCTCCCTCTCCGGTGTTCTTCAAAGTGAAAAAGACCCACGAGGTGTCCACGCCCTCTCAGAATGGGGAGCTGGCCCACCAGAGGAGTGAGAGGAAACAGCACAGCCACAGCCAGCCTTCACAGCAGATTCACCAGTCGCAGCCGGTCCAGTCTCAGTCCCAGCAGTCGCAGTCCCACAGCACGTCATCAGATGGAGGCGGCAGCGAGAGCGAGGGGGGAAGCCTTCCCCCTCCGTACCCCGACGAAGACCCAGAGCGAATGAGGCACAGTAAGTTTACAGTTTACTACTCTTTGTGTCACGGCTCTCATGTCCTCGCTAAACGCTTGTATGTGTTTGACTTGTCCTTGCTCCGTGTTTTTCTCTTGAGCTAGGACGGAAGCAGAAAACGCCTAAGAAATTCACGGGAGAGCAGCCTTCTATATCTGGAACATTTGGACTGAAAGGTAAAAACTGTGTAAAGCTTTAGTATTTAACAACCCGAGAATAAAAATCTTTTTCAGAATGAATTGTCCACCTTATTGCACACAGTGGGCTTTCCCTGCCTTCCTGTTTCACTCTCAGTCTGTGTCTGCTCTGTTGCCCTCAGCAAAATGTTTTAAAATATTGCCCAAAAAACGCACCTCGCATTTGTACTTTCTCACCCCGATTCTGTTATCACAACAGTTTTAGCAACAGTAAAAAATACCAAAAATTGGGCCACCAAATACACCCGGGGGCCTGAACAAGTAAAGTCTATGTGTGGGAAACACTGAAACCACATTTTCTAATGAACGCTTGCCCACAACAATCAAACAACTATATGGCGTAATCTCCTTTGAGTAGAAGTAGAGGTTGTTTCTAGGTACCAGCTGATTCATCGTTGTTTACTGACAATACAGCAAGCCACAGGATCCATATGATAATTTACTGAATAATGAAATACAGTGGGAGGACATCTATACCACTGATTGAAGATAGTTACGAGAATTGTGGGTTTGCGAGCCTCATTCAGAAGAACTTCTACTAAATTGGCTGCTTGAGTGATTGTGAACGCTCCCTACTGCTGCTGATCAATGGTACTGGTCGTTTAACAGTGCTAATGTGGCAACTGCAGAGGTGTTTCATATCCGGCTAAATGAATCAGCGACTCACACACACCAAGCACACGTCGCACTCGCACAGTCACACAGTCACACAGAGCTTTTCCCGTGTCTGTCTCTCTCTCTCTCTCTCTTTCTTTCTGTCTCATTCATATGAAAATGCTCA
The DNA here is from genome assembly GCA_900302685.1 of Spondyliosoma cantharus. Classification (NCBI taxonomy): domain Eukaryota; kingdom Metazoa; phylum Chordata; class Actinopteri; order Spariformes; family Sparidae; genus Spondyliosoma; species Spondyliosoma cantharus. Next base: position 26,170 of record OMLP01029028.1, on the reverse strand, counting down.
GTGACTCATATAGCATACACAGGGCTGCAAACTACTTATCAAACACTTCATCCGCAGATTGCAGGACTCGCTGCTCTCTCTTGCTCTTCAGTCTGCCTGTCACCGATTCAGTCAAACTTAAACAACCTCCTTATCTCGTTTCTCTCTCTCTCTTTTGAGCGGTTTTCTATTTTTTAACACCCAATATCAACTTTCCTTTTTTTAGTTTTCTCTTGTTCAGCATTGTCCTCTATCTATCCTCCATCCTCGTATCTCTCACTTTACTGTGAATACTTTCAATGGGAGTATTAATTACTACCATGACTGTGTTTCTGTGTGTTTGTTGTAGGTATGACTAAGGTGGAGGAGAAGCTGAAGGCGGGTCGTGCGAAGAGACCGGAGGGGAGTGGGTTTAGTGAGGAGCCCCAGAGAAGACCTACGCCGAGTCAGTCGTCGAAGAAAGACCCAGCCACAACGAGCTCTGGTGAACACCTTCTCAGTGTTTGCTCATAACAATGTAGGACGTGACCCAATTTTTAAGTCAACAAAGGCTCAAACGTTATTCCCTTAAATAACTTTTCTTAGGCCTAAATAGGGTTGTAAAAGGGTTGATTAATTTCCAATTAAAATTCTCAGAAATCTTCTGGAATGTTTCCAATAATTTCAGTATTAACACTGTACCGTTTAACAGCAAACATATTTATTAATGGGGGGGAATACACATTAAAAAAGCAAGACTTTGGTCAAAAGTATGCCCACTTTATTGAATTTTAAACGTACTCTTTCATCAAAGGTACAGATATTTTTTCACTACCCATTCAAGAGGAAGTCAGTATCGTTACAACCCTCTGCATGCACAGTGCATTCTCCCATCAAGTGTGCATCCCCCACTACTGCCAACACTTTTGCACCGTCTGAGCCAAGAACTACAGGCTTCCAATCACTTGATTATATTACTGGAGTGAGCTGCATTTGATTAAAGTTCAACTCAACTGAATTGTTGATTTTTTTTATATAACAATGGATTATAAACTGTTCTGCTTAGAAGTTGGTAAACGTTTTTTTTTTTTTTTTTTCTTTCTGCTTATGACAGAGTCATATTTTATTCCTGTTATTTTCCATACATTTCCATAAATTCCTGATAATTCCACTTTGAATATTCCTCCAACCCAAGGCCAGAATAAGACACATTATAACTATCACAAAATAGTGATTCAGGGCTACAACTAGTGATTATTTTAATCATTGATTGATGTGTCAGTTATTCTGTCCATTTAATGTATGAGATGTGAGAGAATTATGAAAAATGCCCCTCACAGTTTCTCAGAAGGGAATGTGATGCCTTCAGGTTGTTGTTGTTCAATCAATAACAATATAAAACAGATAATAGCACCAAATACTCTTTGGGACTAATGAATGTTTCCTGATTTAAATAACTTAATTATTAACTGATAATCCAAATTGTTGCCGATATTTTCTGCCTATCAGCTGATTGGTTAATTGACTGACCGACACAGCTCTACTGTAATATCTGACAGGGAATCAATCAGAGATTATTTACATCAGCGACTCACTAACTGCACATTAGCTCTGCTAACACTAGCATAAAATTAAGAGGTAAAACAAGGAAACAGGAATCCTAAATACACAACCATGCCAGCAGGGTTGGATAGTAATTAGTAATAGATTATAGAATAGTCTGTTTTAAGAATTCAGATTACAAAAAAATAAGTGCGTATAATCAGCCCAAAATATATTTGAAAAAATGATTACATCACTTACATATAGTACATTGATTACATCTTTAAAATATGGTCATTTTAAAATGACCTTGCGTATTACCTATAGAGGTAAATATTTTTAAATGTTTAAAGAGAAAAATAATATTTCTTTAGTTTCATGTGCAACATTTTCAATATTTGAGTTCAAAGTAATCTAAAGGTATTCAGATTAGATGACAATTCTTTTGTAATCCTACAAAAATGTTACTTAAATGTACCATGTCATTTCTATTTATCAACTGACTGAATTTCAAAGTTATCTGACCCAACGAAAAAGCATACCAGTAATATTTGATAGGCTAACTGAGAGTAACACCGCTTTCGCATGTTTCTAAGGTGCTGTTCCTGACACTCAATGGCAGCGAGCGATCTCAGAGCGAGGTGAAGTGGTGTGTCCAACCTGCTCCATCGTCACCAGGAAAACAATCCATGGCCTCAAGAAACACATGGAGATTTGCCAGAAGGTCAGTAGGCTATAACGCTATGCATTAAACTGGGAGCGAGTGAGTGCGCTGTCTAACAGAGCTTTCTGTGAAACCATCATGTAATATCAGTTTACATACTGACAAAACTTTTGTGAGCCAAGAGTGCTGTTTTTTCTGATTATAAAATAAAGCTTTTTCAACCCATAGGATAGTTTACACGAAAGATTATAACTTTGACTGCAGTGTTATTAGATACCTGTCCCCAAGGACCCCATTGTGCAGAGTCTAGGGAGCCTTTACTGTAATCATATTGATTGGAAGTCCTCAGAAATACCATTAGGCAGTATCTCAGTACAGTAATCCCAAACAGTTTTCTCTTGTAATAATCTTAACTCATCTGCTCTGATAGGAAAGCTAATATCAGTGAAATGAATCATGGGGATGGACACTATATAAGCATGTGGTTCATTTGCATTGCACTCAATTGTGGTCAATCGTAAAAGATGAACTAGAAGTGAAGTGCAGAGGAAGTTAATCCAGCTACATTATATTGAGCTTTTCCCTGAGAACAGCCCAGCAGGAGTGGTGCAGCAGCCTGGAGGCCCTCAGAGAGACGTGTTCCTACAGCCATTTTAATGGCTCTTTGGCCCAGTGGCCCGTATGACTCTATTAAAGTGACAGTCTGCCATTAAGCAATGACAGAATCACCACATTACCGCTGGGTCACTCACCATCAAAACACCTCCAGATCAATACTGAGGTGTGGAGCGAAATCTACGAGAAAGAACACTTTGTGTTAAATTGGCTTTCCTGGTCCTTTGTGCTTTATGTTGACCAAAAGTAACAAACTATATTAGGTTATAGATGAAAGGTTGCCATTTTTTATAGATCCAATAAAGAGTGTAGCCAAAGGGGTTGTACAGGTGCTAGAAAATACCTACATTTTAATGTAGTGTTTTCAAGGCGTGAAAGATGCTTGAATTTTCGATAAAGTGCTTGAAACTGTATCTTCATGACGTTCGTAATAAGATGTTTTGTATTGTCTCAGACAGGTTATATAGGATGACACATTTTGAAACATGAAACTTGGTTGTTTGTAGCACAATCATATCAAATGTAATGCCAATTTAAATAATACTTTTAAGTATATACATTGTAGATGTTAGTTTTGTATGATCTAATTTACCACAGCTGTGAGGTTCTGGAAAAAGCTTAAAAATGTACCTTGAAAATGCATCAAAAGGGAAAATGTGTAGTGTATATCACCACAAAGAGAGGGTTACTTGTAAGTTTGCTTTCATAGAAATGTTATCTGATCCTCTATCTGGCCTTCCACCCCTGCAGCTCCAGGATGCTCTGAAGTGCCAGCAGTGCCACAAACAATTTAGGTCCAAGGCCGGCCTCAACTACCACACCATGGCTGAACACAGCACCAAGGTACATCACGCACATGCATACATATGAGCTAGTCATTTCCAAAGTTCGGTTTAATAACGGTTCCCTTAAGCTTTATTTTTGACCCGATCTGCTCCCTCATCCATCACTCAGTAGTCCAGATGAGGATGCTTTTGGAACACAGAGGTCTTATGTTTCCCTGTTGTCACACTGACCTACTGACCAGGGTGGTTAGTTACTGGACACCACACCGAAGCACTGCACCCGTTCAGTAGGAGGTCAAACTTGCACTTATGACTCTATGTATGGACATCCACCATACACTACTGATAGTGTCAGCTTTCACCGTGTTCTGTGAAGGGTGTCCTGCATGTACACATATACACATTTAGTTTCCCATGAACTATACTACGGTTTACCTTTTGAATATTCATCGTCAGCTGCTATGCCCTTCCCTAAAAAATCTGATCTTGTGGGTTCGTAAAGGATCAAACATTTTAACTTGTATTCTTGTCCTTGAAGTACTCACATTTCTCCCTGCAGCTGTCTTAACTCTGACAGCAGATAGCTTCATTAAGATATTATCATGACACTCCTGCATTAGAGCAATGGTACCGCTATGAAGTTTGCTGAATAATTCAACACTGCCTGTTTCAAAAAGTATCATGAAAGATTAATGAACGTACGTGCATCAAACCTTGCAGCATGCGGCATTAGTGTTTGTGTTTACGTGAGCTTTCTTTCCAACAGTATATGACAGTATACAGTGTGTGAACATGCATGTATACGTGCGTGAAGGGCTTTAGGTGTCACCGTCAGTTTAAAAGTGATGATAGATGGCTGTGCCGTCTGTGTCAGCCTGGTTAAACTTTTTGATACAGCCATTTGTCTTCAGTTTGGACCTGTTGTGCTCCGACTTTATTGGCAGCATTCCAGTCTAGCAGAGCAAAAAGACACCAACTGTGTGTGTGTGTGTCTTAAAAGTGAGATGCTCGTGGGTAGTTTTCCTCAGCAAGATACTGAACATTTTTCTTTTAGATTCGTGAAAACATTTGTGGCAGGCTGAAAGCTGTCACTGTGTTGATCTGTGTTTATGTGTTGGCATCTGTGATTGTGACGATCAAAGAAGGCTTTTAACATTTGCAGGTGTGACCGGTGTTGGACACTATTTTTTTTTTTTTTTTTTAAGTGTGTTTTGGGTCAGGTTTTCGAGCAAGCAGGTCATTGAGGACATTTTATGTGTATGCATATTTTTTGTGTCCACAGTACACAGCAAGTGCTGACAGTTTTGGTCTTCTTAGGACATAGTCACAGAGATGTTGTTTCTGTAAATGCACTGAGATACAGTATTGTATTGTCTAATGGTAGTTGATCTTTATAATGATATGGAGAATGTGTTTATATACTACTTTTTCTGCCAATTTTATCATTAGTTTTTGTTAATGTTGCTGGTCGTGTTACCTTTTGTTGAATCTTCATTGAGTTTTCTCTTTTTTATGAGTAATGAAGTTTGATGTGCTTATGGTATATGATTTGACTTGGCGCTTCCACTCACCTCAGGACCATTATGTTCTCAGTGTGGTCACGTGGCAGCCCGAGTGCAGTGTGACACAGAGGGCCGACAGAAGGACAGGGGTCACCCACTGAGCTTGACCTTGATGTTGCTGTTGTTACTGTGATACTGCCACCTATTGTCTCACTCTCTTTCTCCTGTGCTTGCTCTTTTGCACTCTTTCTGTCTCTGATAGAGGCATTAAGAATACATGCTGATGCTGTTTCATGCCCCCAGTGTAAATCAGTGGCTGAGCTGGTGTCTGTTCTCTTGCCCGCTGGCCTGGGAATGATTTACTCGAAGGAGTTAAGCTCTGTCACAGTTTCCCTTCCGCTTCTTACCTTTACAGAAAAACGTAGGTTGTGTCTCAGTCATCTCAGTCCTTTCTCTTGTGTTAACACATGAGAAAACACATGAAGTTCGCTCCACTGGGATTCCTCACTAAGTCCAGACTCTCTCCAGTCCCCTGCACTTCTCTTCTTTCACCTCCCTGGCAGTCCCGCCATCTGTTGTTCTGGTCTTGGCTGGGGTTTGGCACAAGCCCACAGTTGAGTGAAAACACGAGTCTGACAGTTGTCATAAACATGCCTTGAGTAACAGCCTCACCATGAAACCATTTAATGATCCTGGCACAGTGTGAACTCATGAGATGGAAAACACATTTTCATCGCCATTTTTTTTTCCCAAGTCAGGAGGGGGGGGGAGTTGACGTGGTGGGACACGCTTACGCGACGTTGTGTTTGTTCCCCTTCAGCCCTCGGGGAGCGAAGGCCAGACGGGCGACACGCACAAGGAGAGAGAAAGGCTGCGCCTAGTGCTCAAACAGATGGGACGAATCAAGTGTCCTACTGAGGTATGCACCCCCTCTTTCTTCCTGTGTCCCTTTTCTCTTTTCCTTTCTCTCATTCTTCGCTACTTCTGCTTTCTGGTGTCCTTCATTTCCATTGCCCGACTTTTCTGTCTTTTCATGTCACATTTTCCTCTCTCCACATCTGCCAGTTTCGATTTGGTTTCTCCCTTTTCCTCAGGCTCCTCTTTTTTGTGTCTGCCTCCTTATACCTCTCTCTCTCGCTCTCCTTTTTCCTTTATGCCTTGTTCTTGACATGTTGCCCAAAACCACATCAACACTCTGCTTCCCATTACTCACACTAGAGTGCAAAAAGGCAGAGAGAGCTGCAAAAAATAGACTCTCTACTGTGACATGTCCTCACACTGAAAAATGAGCAGTTTCCTCCTGTTATCTATGTCTTTTTTAACAGTAGCCGCAGAATATTGACCAATTGCTGTAATATCGTTCCATTAAACCTACACTTGTTCCACTTACCCAATTTCCTGCTTAATGTGTGTTTTCATTCTGTCTCATTTCTGTCACCGGCCTCACACGATCACACATACACACACACGCACAAACACACACATACACACACACACACACATATACAGGGCTGTTCAGCCCACTTTTCCAGTCTGATGGGCTACCAGTACCACCAGAAACGTTGTGGGGGAGAGATCTCTGACGATGAGAAGCCTGTGTTTCTGTGCCAGCGCTGTGGAAAAACCTACCGCTCCAAGGCTGGCAGAGACTATCATGTGCGCACCGAACACTCCCCGACTGTTACAACCACCATGACAGCCACGACCAACAACAACAAGGACAATATCACTGACACCAACAACAACACCGGCAAAGAGAGGGTAAGATCGTCGTTATAGCAAGCAGACTTTTTTTCTGTTTCCTGCTATGTTTTACTGTAATAAAGTAGCTAAGTTTATCCACATTTTCCACTACTGCTCCTCCAGGTTGTCTCTGAGGAACCTCCATCGGGAGGCAAGAAGGAGCAAAGCCAGCCTGAGAAGAAGGATTGGCAGGAGAAAGCTCCATCCGTCCAGCTCAAGGAGAAGGAAAGAGTAGCCAGGGACAACGACAGGGAAAAGGAAAAGGAGAGGGGGCGAGGCAAAGAAAAAGCAGCACAGAACCAGAGCCAGGGGGATGACTTTGAACGGACCCCCAGTGGCAGAGTGAGGCGCCGGTCAGCTCAGGTGGCGGTGTTCCACCTACAAGAGATAGCCGAGGACGAGCTGGCTAAAGACTGGGGCACCAAGCGCCGCATCAAGGATGACCTGGTGCCTGATAGCAAGAGGGTGAGGACAAGAGAGTGGGTGCACCGGCCACACATGATCCACATTCCTAGCAGACATGAACACATTTGCACAAGTACAAATCGGATTACAGACTGACAGACATCAAAGCCAACATTTACATGAAAAGGCTCCACAGAAACATCAGGTGCAAGTGCCGTGAATGAATCTGTCCCTCAGTCTTTCTTTTTCATACACATACTTGAAAACTAGAACACCACCAAGAATACTGGAAAGTTATTTACTGATGTAAATATGTAAATGTTCTCTTTTACATAGTTAAACTACACCCGACCTGGTCTCCCCAACTTCAGCCCAGAGCTATTAGAGACGTGGAAGAACCAAGTCAAGGAGAAGGGCTTCATCTGCTGCACAAATGAAGTAAAGAGCATTGGCTGGTTTAATGTGTCACCATCTATACAAAATCACTTTCCATATTTGAACTTCACAAAATGTTGATTCAGAGATTTTGTTTTAATTTTGAGCAGTGGCTTCGCAAATATAAGGCTGTCAATTTCACATGGATGTTTGTTTGTTCCTCTTTCATCGCAGAACTGTGAAGCTGTGTATTCCAGTGTGTCTGGACTGAAAGCTCACCTCGCCAACTGCAGCCAGGTACAAAACACTCACCTGCAGCACAGCCACTGACCTGATTACATTTGTCTCTTCAGCAACACACTCATGCACACAAGTGGAATTCCCACAGAATTTTAACCTAGATTCGTACTGTAGTTCATAGGCAGGTCACGATTGTTCTCATCATGACTTCTATTTTTGGTTAATCATTCTTTTGCATGTGTACTTTGCCTCTGCAAATCTACCTCTACTCTACAATCTACTCTACAATGAAGTACAAGACAGCACGACAATAAACATGAAGGCAAAAGAGAGATTTCAAAGACAATGTAATTAAGTCGTAAAAGACTTTGCTAACCTTTGATTTGAAAACATCGTGAAGCTGACAAACACATTATAGCAACGTGACCTAAAAGGTATGAGAAGAGGAATGCATATTTTATTGTCTAACTTTAGTAGCCAGACGCATAAAACACTCAACGCCGTCTGACCTGAATATTTTTTATGAATCTGAGTCATTGTGGAAATAGGCGCACGTGCACAGGCTTCATTTCTAAATCATGGACTTGTCATTAGCGCTAGAAGAACATAAAATAAGACGTTTAACCGACCATGTTTGCACCAGAGCAGCTGCCATTAAGCACAACCATGACACACAGCTTCGGATAGCATTAACGGCGTTCACACACATGCACCTGTAAACCATCATCGGGGTGATATCTTAGTCATCATTATTAAACTTCACATGGATGATCAATGATTTATATATAGAGCTCATATTGAAACAAGTGCTTCGCAGTTCAGAGTGTAATGAAACAATCATTAACAGGGAGGTGATCGATCAAATGTAAACACAAGAATGATACATATTATCACTCTTCAATAATTTAAAATTTACTTCATAAATGCACACTGCGAAATATTAACACAATATGTCAGATTGCCAAGTAACGTAAACAAACAACGTTTTACTCTGAGGTTACATCTCTCACCTCATATTTCATGTCGACTTTATCATTTCAACTGTAGCTATCTCTTGAAAAACATGTGTACACGTGGTCTGATATATGTGTGAGGTGCGTATTCTTACCACACATTCTTCCTTTATAATTACCAGTTTATGTATGAGTAAAGCGTATGCATTGGTTTGACATGGAACACATTATTTACACATCTGGCCCCTGCTGGTAACTCATCTTAAGGTAATCTGCTGTGTAACAGGTGAAATGCTGTGGTGTTAATAATAATGGCTGCAGAATCATGAGCAAAGCATGCGTTGCTGTGGAGATTGTTTTAATCTGAATTACATGTATACACTGTGTGTGTGTGTGTGTGTGTGTGTGTGTGTGTGTTGCAGGGTGGTGGAGAACTGGGGAAGTACAAGTGTCTGATCTGTCAGAAGGAGTTTAGCTCGGAGAGCGGTGTGAAGTACCACATCAGTAAGACACACTCACAGGTGGGTCAGCCTCAGCTCAAAACTTCAGAAATCTTTTTTTTTTTGTTTCACTGAAATCTATTAATATACAATAAAATAATAATAATTATAATGTTGCTCCAGGACCATCATTAAAACCGACCAATCAGGTTTTTGCAATGTCACAATGTAGCAACTTGGGGAAAAAAGGACTGGAAATGTGGGAGAAGTTATCTTTTCAAACACATGTTTAACATTGTTAAAGGGTCTTTTACCCAAATCATGTTTTCCTGAACCTAACCAAGTCAGTTTTGTTGTCTACACCTTAGTATTTTAGTTCCCAAAACCTAAGCACTTACAAGATGCCTATGTTGTCCAAACAAGTGCCTCATTTGTGGAAAAAATGTAATCCCAGTAAATCACATGATAATGTTACACAATTTAACAGCTTCTTGAATAATTCCCATTTTACGGGACTTCAGGGGCTCCATATGACTGGACTCAGATATGGTCGTTTACCCTTCTGACTACAGTAGAAATATGCTCCTGTTTCTTCTTCAGAGATTGAGCTGATCACTAATAGTGTGTTTTGATTACTTAGAACTGGTTTCGTGCAGCAGCCAGTCAGGTGGTCTCCAGTAGCAAGAGTAAAGTGCCGGAGAACAATGGGATCAAAGCCGAGGTGAGGAACGGTGCCACAACTGGTAAGAAAAGGGGCCGCAAGCCCAAAGAGCGCCCTCCTGTGGTGGCCCCCCTCCAAACAAAAACTGAAGCACCCGCCACTACTCAAAACTCAACCCCTGCTGCGAGCCCTTCCTCGGGCCCAACACAGTCCCCAACCCTGATCCCCGACCCAACGGACAGTGCTAATTCAGCCCAAAACAGACAGCCCACATCCTCCGCCGCTAGACGAAGCAAACCCAAGAGGCTGTTGTGTTCAGAGTAGCTCTGCATTTGTCAACCCAGGAGCCACAGAGGATGCTTACTGTAAATGTTGCACCAGGAAGCTAAAGGACCTTTCTAACTCAACACAAGGACTTGGCACTGAGAAGAAAGTTGAATCAACCATTAGGAAGTAAAACATTTACTAGAGACTTCAACCTTGGTTTGAAACCCCCAGAGTTAATATGTCTACTGTTATTAACAATACTCATGAGACAGTAGTGTTTTATTCCTCCATTCCACCTTTTGTCCCCCTTTTAAGGCACACGTTTCAGCTTCTGTATTCACAGCAGGGGTGTCATTGGTCAGCCCGGATGAAATCCTGACTTCCACGTGGATAGCGTTTTTTTTTAAACAGAGGTAGTATTCCAAACATATGCAGAGTAATTCTCTTTACAAGATTCATGTTGTGTTTAAGAGGTTTGAAAAAGGATATTCTATTAGCATGGTGAAGTCATTTAATGATAGCTAGTGTTTTCACATTTTTTTTTTCACAGATATACTGTACTGTGTACATAAACATTATCTATATCTATATATCTATATACTCAAAGCAATGATGCCATCTGTCATTTTCAAGCCTGACACGTCCAATTAGATCATGAGCAATCACAATTTTTGCAGTGTGTGCTGTAGTGCAATGTTTTCAAAGTTGATTTTTAAAATTTATTTCCAGTTTTACTTTTAGTCCTTTTGTCGTTTTT
>OMLP01029027.1:0-12922 GCA_900302685.1 Spondyliosoma cantharus | reverse complement strand
CCCCCCGAGTCCTCCGCGTCCAGGAGCGCACAAGAAGAAGAAAGAAGAAGAAGAGCGCGCTGAGGAGAAGCCAAACTACCCGCGTCGACCACAACAAACGAGCCGATCCACCGCCGCTGCTGCTGCCGCCGCTGCCTGTCCTCCAGCAACACACACACACACACACACACACACACAGAGAGGGGGGGGTGGTGGATGGAGAGAGAGAGAGAGGGATGGAGAGAGAGAGAGACGCACTAATCTGTCGATCCCTCCTTTGCTTGGCCTCTAAACGTCAGATTCAATCTGGCAACGGGGCGGGCGTCAGGAAGGGATGTCACGAACATAGGACTTCAGTCTATTATGTAATATTTGACACGTTTGAATCATCTCCATTAGGTAATTACCTCTCCAATAAACTTGGATTTCACTGTAGTGGGAGAGCCCAGTGGGACCCAATGGCCACCCAGAGGTCCTTGAGTTGCTCTAAGAGACCTTCCCCATTAATAATTAAGGAGCGTGGGAAACACTTTATAATAACCATTGTATAGGTTACATTTTCAGTTTCTCTCTAGTCCCAAGAGACTTATTTTGATTTAAAATACCTGTTTTGGCCATTACAAACACGGCTTGAAATTATGTATTAAGTCAAAGTCTTTCGTGACATCATTGTATGTATTCTCTAAAAGGGACAGTTTGGTGGTGAACGCCCATAAACAATTCCTAAAGGGAGTCTGGTACAGCTGACTGCCCCAAGCTGACATAACGTGAGGAAACGAGCAACTACTCCAACCCAATACCTCACTCCAGACTGTTAGATAATTTAATGTAGAATTCTCATGTGGATCAGAATGGTTCTCCTTGCAGGATCGTAATACTGCAGCACAAATGTATCACACTTTTCATGTCAGGGACCAAAGGGACCATAATTAGAAGAGATTTAGCCTCTACAGAATACAAAAGTGATAAAATAAAATATCACAGCACAAGAAGTTGAATATGGACAGTTATATTTGAGAACATGGGGACATTTGTTGTACGTCATTCTGCATCTCTCCCTCTCTTCGTCCCCTCCTTTCCCGTCATCTCTCTACTTTCAACCGTCAAATGAAAGCATTGAACACACACAATCGCATTAAGCAAAGCAGAACTGTGAATGCTGTCGTAATTGAGCACCACACACACAAACATACCAATAACCAGATACCACATGAAATCTGTAAGAACAGCTCGGACACAATATTTAAATCCATGTATGGACAGCATTCACAGTATAATGAGACTAGCAGATGCAGGACTTCTATTAGACCACACTGTAGACAAAACAACTATTACAGTGTCTAAATTAAAGGTGCACTATGTAGTTTTTTAAGACAAGAAAAGGGGACGAAAAACATCAGTCGTGATTGATTTTAATGACTGTATAAGTGGAATAAACAAAGTGTCCTGGGTTATATATCCAATAAATATTTCTTATTAATGTTGTTAATATAAACGTTCTGAGTTTGAACATCTTTACCCAAACTACACAATTTACCTTTAAGGAGTACCTGAAGTATGCAAAAATCTGAACGCCAGCTGGTTAGTCTTGTTTAAACATAAGTTCTAACTTGCGAATACTTCAGATGATTTTCTGTCAGTTGTCTCGTGTTGCTTGGAAACATTTAAAATATCTCAAAGTTTTGCTTGTCAGATGATTAAAGGTCGCTCCGCCAATTAAAGTGCGTTTACAGGTGTTGGGGCATACAAGTGTATATGTGAAAAAAGTAGTATAAAGCTATTTGTTGCTCCAGAGGAAGCTGCATGTAAACAGATAAATTACCTCCAGTGGTGTCACTCAGTGGCTAAGTTGCATTGTGGGTAATGTAGGCACCAGGTTTTGAAAAGGAAGAAGAATAAAAAAGGCAATATCTCTTATGCTGTATCAGTTGTGTTCATTCATTGTTTGAGATCACATGTTCACTGTCCACAGTGGACTGCTTTGCAAAACCTGCTGCCTACATTACCCACAATGCAACAGAGTCACTGTGTGACATCACTGGAGGCAATTTATCACTTACATGCAGCTTCGTCTTGAGCTACAAAAGGCTGCATACTACTTTTTTCACATCTACGGCAGTACTCACCTTGATACACGCTTTAAAGTGTGAAATTGGTAAAGAGTTACCCTTTACATGCAATCACCTTACTACTATGTTCAGGAGCATCTGGGTGTTCACGTGATTTTATCTACCCGCTGTAAAAAAAATACATGAAGTTTAATAAGATCACCAGATACAAGAAGCTTTGGAATATCTTGAACTAGATCATAAGAAAAAACAAAACAAGGAAAAGTTACAAACACATCTCACCCCAAACAGGATTCATTACTATAAATTATAGAAAAATATAAATTAAAAAAGAAGAATTGAAATATTATTACGGCTCTATAATATCGTATATATGTTCTCCATCTTGCCAAAACGTGCAGGCTTTTATTTCCCCCTCATTAAACGTAACCTGAATCCTGTCCTGTAGGGAGAAGTTCATAGTTGCACCTGCCCTGGTTTCTGCTGCCTCACCCTTGGGAGCAGAGACTGTCCTGGAGTCAGTGGCTGTGGATTCAAGCCACTGTCTCTCCCCACGGACCTTCCTTCGTGGTTGGATTCTCACTGCAATTCTTCTGATATGAAGTCACCGGGCTACAGTGCGCTGTGTGTTATTGTATTCTCTGTGTCTTTCGAACACAAACTATTTGATATTCCCTTTATTCCTCTCACCCTCATGTATTCTCTTTCTCCATCTCTCTCTGCTCCTTCTGTTTTCCTCCTGTTGATCCACTCTTTGTCAGCCAGAGTCTTTGTTTCCCCTCGCAGTTATTTTGCTCTGCCTTCATCTCTCAGACAAAACCTGCCCCATATCCTACATTACACGCTCATACAGTGCATTTATTTATTCAGTCTCCCCCGTGGCAATACAAGATATTCCTGTATCACAAGATTTCAATATGTTCTACAGTAAGGCGCACACTCCTCATCTGAATTCTTCTTCAGCGGTACCATGAATCGAAAGAAAGCTTTATGATGTCATATGAAAGATAATCTTCCCAGTAAAAAGCCCTCTGTGCCGGTGCAATACTGATCGAGTATAAATTAATGTACTTTCCCAGTGTAAATCAGATAGGGACATACAGTATCTTGCATGCTTGAGAAAAGATTTTGCATAACTCACAGATTTATCGTTCTCTCTGAACAGATGTTTTCTGCTGAGTGTAGCCTGACTGAGATCAGTCCGAAGAAATAAAACAGTGTTAGTTTGGGGAGATTAGGCTGACAACAGTGAGAGAGTCACAAAGGATCCCTGATTCTGTGCATCTCAAGTGTCTGCGTCATCAATTCAACACCAGAAACTGATTTTGAATGACTTGCCCGATTTAGCATTGAATCCAAGCACTCTGCTTGCCATTCGCTTGTTAATGCGTCTTTTTGGGTGATAAGGTTTGGCACACCTTAATGATGATAACCACAAGAGGAACGACGCCATTATGGTCCACTTCACCATGTGAGCACCAGCACGTGCTTTCAGTTGTGAGTTCAGATGGCAGGCGTCTCGAGGGGCGCCAGGGCCCCGCCCCCTGCGTGCCGTCTCCTTGGAAACACTAACAAACATGGCGGAGTAACTTCTGCAGTGAGGAGAAGTATCTTTGAGAAGATATCGTGTCAGGAGAAGCAAAGCTTAGCTAAGCGAGGTAACGGCTTGGTAATGGTTGCTAAATGTATTCATGTATTAACTTCAAACATGTCACAGCCTGTATTCAGCGTTTAATGTGCATTAGTTGCGAAGCTTTGTAGTTTCCCGAGCTCGCCCATTTTAACGACACGGCACATTGCTTTCAGTTATCTGCTTATTTATTATTGCCTTACACACTGGCAATGTCACAGACTTACAAAAAAAAAATACGGCTTAAGATTTTCTGAAATTCCCCAAAAGCCACTCTTCGAGTGCAAAAAAATCACCAAACAACATTTTAAAAGTAAATTTCGACTTGTGAGACCAAGCAGTTGTGACAAGTGCTAACGTTCACATTTTGTCAATGCATGTCTGTGGTTTTGAACGATGCAGCATAAACTGCATAGAACCTATAGGTTTGTTTGATAACATGCGCCTGTGTTATTAATTAGGTAAGAATGGACGTCGAAGACAGGGAAAGTCTATTTGATGTGGCGTCAGACAGCTGTGGACAGCTGAGTGTCCACCTCAGCACTGATGAGGACAGTGAGGGTGAGTGACAAGCAGACTGTAGCTACTGCTACTTCCTCGCTCTCTTTAATTCATAATTACACAAATATATAACGTCTGTTTTACCTCGGTTGTTTGAAAATACTGGGATATCCTCACTTAATGGTTGTATTGTATATATTTCAGGAGATGGTCCAGGCCAGGAGACCTTTAACGATGATGAGCCAGCCCTTCCCCCTGATTTGGCGTGGTTAGAGGATTTGTCTGAGTGGGTGTTTCTTGGTTTTCTGTGAATCATATAATATTAGTAAAATAAAATACAAATGCCCATGTATTAATCCCTAATCCTGTTATCTCCCACTTACTATTTGGAACCACAAAGTCACTGTGACTTAATGCGATACTCAGTATGATAATTTAATAGAAAATAACAAAGCTAAAATTAATTACTCATGCTTTCTATATCGTTAAGCCTCAGTATAAACACCTCCAGGAATTATAGTGGAATAATTCTATATACGTACATAGTGAATAGTTTGAATTTTCCATTAAACGTGTAAGCTTTCTAAAAATGTAATTTTGCTTTGCCCAAAGAGAGGACGACGATGATAGTGGTGATGGAGATGGTGATCGTAACCCTTCGGTTGTGGCTGACAATGGTGAGAAAAGGAGTTATGCCGCAACAGCACGGATGCTCAAGCTGAGACGAAACCTGGACCAGCTGGACTGCTTTCACCGACAGAAGGAGCATGACGTGCTGAAAGCCAGGTCTGGATCTGGCAACCAACAGACCTCTAGAGCCACAGTAGCTCCTTAACCTGGACAGCGATCCTTTTGCCTTTCTAGACTCGTTTGAAACCTGTACATGTAAAGTACAATTATTTGTTTCATTTTTTTTTTTTAGTAGGAGTACAGAAATGCAAGTGTCTTTTTGTCATAGGTCGCACTGGCAAGGAAAAAGTCTTACCACCATCATTTCCATTATAGTGTTATTCCACTTTCTCAGGTCTTCCCCCTCTTGGCCTCTTCACACTTGGCCAATCATTTTTGTGCCAATTGATTCAGCAATTTGCAGGAAAATCATTTCAGCTGTAGAGAGAACATTTCCCATAATGTCCTCTATCTCGCTTTTCTTCCTCCTTTTTTATTTGTCTGCACTGCGAGCCATTAAGCACCCGATGAACTGTGATGCAGCCCCCTGGCGAAAAAAACAGCTTCCATTTCCCTTTAGCACAAAACATCAGAGGTCAGGATGGGGTGGTACTGCACTCTGACCAAACATGAGTTTAATGGAACCCAAGCACACCTGACTTTTAACCAACCTGCAGCTTTTACTGTAGCATGTGCCATGATTTTCTTTTTATGACGGTCTTTCCCCTCAGTCAGAGATTGCTGTGTTGCACACCATTTCACTGCAGAAAGAATATTGGGTGATTAAAACTGTTGAAATGTGTGTGTCCACCCTCAGCTTTTCAGTATCCTCAATAGATTGCCCTGTTAGCTGACATAATTACCTTGCCTTTGTTGTTGTAGGTACAAAAAAATCTATTAGCCTAATGCTCTGAAAATGTTGCACCTTAAAAAACCTGAAAATGTTTCTGCTTATTAGGTTTGATTTAGTTTTCTGTGTCAACACTTGAACTTTTCTCTGTTATCTGATATTTATTTTCCCCAGAGAAGAGCTTAAACTCTGCCATCAGAACATTGAGAGTTTGGTGAAGCAGAGGGATGACTTGGAGAACGAGATCGAGCGACAAAAAGCAGCAGAAAACAGGTGAGCTCGAAAAAGTAACAAACACTGACTGGCATTTTCCTTTTTGTCCACCCCCTGTGAATCTGTGTTTATCTTACTCTGCAGTGTGGCAGTGTTTCGTTTGCGATCCCAGCATAAGCATCTGTGTCAAAGGCTGCAGAGTGAGGAGGAGCTGGAGGGCCACATCAACACTGATCTGAAGCAACAAGAGTGAGTCAGAGTGGAAAACGGTTTGACGCTCAGCGCAGTCCTGTTCTGACAGCCATTAGTACTGTGGGAAAAAAATGAAGCCCCCTCATTTATTTTAATGGGAATACTGTATTGTCACCGGCGCTACAAACACAGATGGCGCAGGAAAAACGGCTAATTTGCCCAATCCTGCTTAATAGAAGTACAAGTTGCTGTGCAGTGTTCAGGCACCTGATAAACTTTAAAACATATGGATCTATTCCTCAAACTGGTTGTATTTCAGCATCTCAACAACTCACCCACATCAGTGCAGCCCCTCTTGTTTTTTTGTAGCTTTTCTCTTTTTAGTTATGCATCGCAGTAATATATGCTGTAAACAGTCGTCTTTGCTGGAAGGCTTTTGCTGGCAAGCAAGCAATTATGGCATGCTAATATCCCAAGAGTTTGATACGCAAGAAGAACTTTGCTTTTGTAAATGTTGGACTTCGGTTACAAAATCTTTCCAGTGTGATCTGGGGCAGTTTGCTTGTTTTGTTAAACCTAAAATGACTCCTGACTCATTCTGCTGTAAGGGACTGAATGTTTTTTCGAAAGAAAATATTGTCTTTTAATGGTCTGAATGCTGTTTGGTGTGCTTTTACGACACCCATTAAATGTTTGTCTCTTAGACCAATTGATTCAGTTGACTGACCTGTTCCTAATGACGATTTAAATGTGCACTATGTAGTTTTGGGGAGAAAAATCTTCATCCGAAGAGAAACATCTTCATTGACTGATTTCTTTATGCCTAACAAGCTAAATAAACAAACAATCTTTGATTTTGTGACTGAACAACTGACTGAACAAATTGACCTTAAAGGACACCACAGTTTCATACTATTTTACTTTCTTAATATTTGGTGGACCCTGCCACCTTTCCAGCCTCAAACAGTGTTCTGTAGACTTTTGTATTATTAATATTTTAAATATCAATATTCTGACCTTGAAATTTTTCTACAACACTAAATAGTGGCCCTTTAGAGCAGAATCTGAATTGTGCTTCAAAGCTCCATATTACCTCTGCTACAGTAGATAATAAACACCATCAGTCAGCACCTTTAACTCTATCTTCCATCCACACCCTTCTCATTCTACATCTTTGCTCCTCAGACTGGAGTTGAATGAGGTGGCGGTGGAGCTTGGCAGGTTCTCTTCACTCCGGCAGGAGGTGCAGGAGGAGGAGCGGGTCTTCCGGGTCCTGAAGGCGCAGAAGGCAGCGACAAGGATTCAGCAGGAGAGGAAAGCTGGCCAGAACCTGCAGCTCAAGATGCAGCGTCTCAGGGAGTAGGGAAAACAAGCATATTTTTCCATTCATGCTGCCTTGTTCTTCTGCGTGTGGTACTCCTCTGTGATGCAGAGAATTATTGATCTCAGTGTTAGTAGCAAATGTAACATCATATTTAGGAGAAATACCACTTATAGGCACATAGTGACAGACAGTGTATTATTCATTGTCAATGCAACATAACTCTCCTGTGAGTATTTTTTGTCAAAAAAAAAATTTTTTTTGATTGTTTGTATGTGAAGCCTGTCTGAGGAACCAGTTGTATGAACTTTGAATAGCCATGCAAAGACTGATATATTGTGTTAATAAGTGATTTTGTTCTGATAGTAAACAGGCAGCCATGCTGATGAAAGAAGTGAATGAACGTCAGAAGAACATTGAAGCGGGCCAGGCAAGCCGCAAGATGGCTGCCAAGCACTTAAAAGAGACCATTAAAAGGTAATCAGATGTTAAGCCAATAAAGACAGGAATACGGCTTCGACTACAAGCTCATCTGAGCAGAGAAAAGTGATTCGTGATTTTTCATTTTAGTCAAAAAATGCAAACTATGAAAAACAATGTCTTGTACAGTAAATTCAGGTTTTGTTCTTGTCTATATGAGTCAAGGGTGACAGTGGGCTTGTGTGACTTTGAGAGGTCTCCCCTGAAACATGTTTCTTCGTTGCCAAGTGTTTCAGAAATACAAGAGACATTAAAAGGTGCCATATACAACATTCAACGACACCGAGCATTTTCAACATTTGCAAAACAAATTCATAATATCGGTATCATGCCTACCCATACGTGTAGCATTATGTTCACATCCAGTTGCTTGTGTGACTGGGGAAGTGAGACTTCATTCTCTGGTCAGGAAGCCACTAATCCACTATATTTTAATAGAACAAATAGTTGTTTGCTGCTATATGAACATTAAAAATCTCATATGTAGAACCTTTTGAAAAACAAAAAACAACAATGAAGTGATCCTACTAATAAGTTTACCCTGAGAAGCTAAAGCCTGATGTACTGTAGTTTATTCCTCTGTGCCATTGAGCACCATTTTACCTTTGATTGATTTGAATTTTTCACGTTTTCAAAGAAGTTATCGTCTTGTAAAAGCCAAAACTATAAGCAGGGGGTGACATGCATCTAGTCTTTCCTAGACCTGCCGAGGTTGTTGATTTCTTTCTATTTTAATTTTTCAGTTAGAATGTTTTATTTAATCATTCTCATCTGTTTCTGCTACTGTCTGATTTCTTTATCTGCTCATCATTCCTGAAGAGTTTTGTTTCTCCAAAAAGGTCACGGGTTTATGTTAAAATCTGTGTTGTTATAGTAAGATTTGTATCTGTTTATATAAATTGAAGATGCTCTTATAAATGAAATGGAACTTGTGGTGTGACAGCTCAGAGGTTTGTGGTTAGAGAGAACAAAGCAACGCTCTGAGTTATAATTACCTTCAGTGTTGCTCAGCTCCTGTAAATTTCAATCCCAAGTAGTAATTGCAGATTTTCTTTCCTCTCTCTGCTGTGTGTGAGTATTCGCATGCTTTGTGATTGTCCTCGTTTCATTCAGGATGCACCAGCAAGAGGCTGAGAAGGAGCAGCAGAACAGAGAGTTACTGGAAAAGAGGATACAGGCTGTCAAGTCCCTCAAATCAAACATAGCAGCCACCCAAGTAAGCAATGGCACCCTCCCATGCTGATCCTGTAGCATTATGGTAGTTGCTTTAGCAGTGATGAAATACACAGTCTGTAGCGCTATGTATTATTAACACTTTCTATAGCTACCATGGTGCAACATAAGATCGTTCCTAAGTGCATAAGTGAACAACATTTCAAGTACAAACCGCATTTAGAGATACACTATATGCTTATAAATCTTTAAAGGGGGCCGACCCGTCCTACAATCCCAAAGCGTCAGTATTTGATGAGTTGGGAATGACACTTAAAATCAACACTTCCTCCAAATAAGACCCTTAACCCATGTTAGAATGTCATTTAAAATGATAAAAATAGCAGTAGTATTTCCACCTACCTCCTCCATAATCACAACATAACTGTATCTTCACTGAAGATTTGATTTAAGTAACATTGTCCATGGCTTGACGACTTTAAAGGTCCAGTGTATAGGATTTAGGGGGATCTATTGGCAGACATTGAGTATTATTATGTATCCGTGTTCAACTTCAACTTCTGTTTATTTAAAGTGCATGTCGCCTAGAGAGTCTCTCACTTTGCAAGTCAGAAAAAACATCAGAGAGGGAAAACAATAGAAAGAAATGCTATTATTACGTGTACAAGTACACACACAAATACACAGGGGACGGATAAGACTTGATAAGACTACAAGGGTGGGTTTAGTCAGGAGAGATCATGATGAACAGAAAATAGTCATCAATAATCATTGAGCATGGTGGACAAAGGCTCGACCACCAAAATAGTTAGTCGGTAAAGCAACCGGCATCAAGGGAAGGTAAAGGATGTGATGGAATGTATGGAGAAATATGGCTGGAAATATATGAGGGAGTGAGTGTATTTAAAGCACTATAGGTTAGAAGATTGATTTTGAAATCAGCTCTTGTGTGAGCCGGTAGCCAGTGTAGGGATATAAGTGTCTGTGTTATATCTACAGAGGGAGAACGAGAACGATCAAACCAAACACTGGCTCTAAAGAGGGGCTTTTGTAGTTTTAGCGACTAACATTGGGGAGGTTGAGATGAGGGGCATTCAGATTACTAATTTGTACGCAGTTTTCTCTCCCCCATGGCACCAGCTGGCCTCTGTAGTTTTTACAGTAGGAATGCCGGTGTCTTTAATGGGAGATGTGTCATATGCATAAGAGAGTTGGAAGTAATAGCTTGACTTGATAAAATCGCATTGATGTCTGTGTTTATGTGAAGTGTACATTGCACATTACATTACTGTAAAAATGACAATTTTTGCATTCAAGCCAGATTGTAACATTTGGTCAGCTGGATTAGGAAGCCAAAGCAAAACGTCATACATAGAAAGCCATTATGACATGAAAGTACTTATACCATCCACTCTGATTTTCCTCCTGGCGAGGAGAGATGTTAAGCAGAAACCACATTTTCATTTTATTGTCATTACTACACCCCCTCAGATCCTTTAATATGGTGAATTCAGCTCCGCACTGTGGAGGCTATTGCAGGAGGCACTTATGTGCTCATCATCGTGATCTTGCAATGCTATCATCATAACACTCAGTGCTGTTTTTTTCCAACTCAACACCCAACAGGTACACCAAATGATTCAAATGATCAGCTCTCGATTATACCCTCATTAATCTGGAGTGATTTTCCTTTTTTTTTTTTAGGAGAGCTTACGGGTCCAACAAAGAAAAGCCAAAGCAAACGCCCAGAAGAAAGAGCAGCAACAGAGACAACTGAGAGAATCCCTGCAGGCCCAGGGCATCAACAGTATCAAGCATATGTACCAACAGAAACAACTAGAGGAGATAAAACGAAAACAAGAGTATGTCCTCTCCTCTCCTTTCCTCTCCTCTCCTCTCCCACATGCATGTCCTCTACTCCCACTCCATGCAGCAGTGTGTGGGTGTTTTCTCGCTGTGTGCTGAGGAATACATGACCGCGTTTCAGTATAATGCAGTGTTGTTGATTTGCCCTTCTCAGGGAATTTGCAGAGAGGCAGAAGTCAAAGAGAGTGGAGATTGCTGCAAAAATCCTTGCGGAGGAACAGCTGGTAAACAGGAGAAAGAGACACCAGGCAGTGCTGCCTAAACCCTCAACCACTGACAGTTTCCCGTCTCTGGGGAGGTTAAGAGAGAATCTCCTGCACTACCTGGATCCCAGCCCCCCATCAGCCACTGAGGAGAGAGCCACAATAGTGAGCGGTTCATTACATCTGAGATGACAGATATTTTGAGAAATAACCTTGTAAAGAAAGCAAGTGCACTTTAACACTCACAAGCCGATCTGCATGTGCATTTATCCAGCAGTTAAGAGAAGTCAGTGACAGCAGCAGCTCATCATCAGCTTCCTCTGACACTGAGGACCTGGAGGAGACCATGAACCAGGAAGGGGTACACCAGAGTCTTACTGAAAGCCTGGCTGAGCCTGAGTTCTCTGGGCTTTGGGACCAGAACAGCAAGGTGCAGCAAAAGAACAACCACTGCCAACTAAAAGCAAATCCCTGCAAGCTGCTAAAATTAAAACACTCATAAATCATGTCTTATTCACAGCAGGCACATAATTTTTCCGTGGATGTGCTTATTGCATAATTTTCAACAGATGAATTCCCCACCTGCAAAACGGAGCCGCGTTAATTAAATAATTACACTGAAAAACAGTATTTAAGTGATTAGAAAAAGTTGCATACCAGATATGGTGTAAACAACTAAGCTGATTCAACGGATTTCTTGTTTACTAATTAAATCGGGCTGGTTGAAAATTGGGGTTGAGGTTGTGTGGGTAGGGGCAGGCGCAGAACACAGGCTCAGCTCCCAGTTGCTGTTTAAAGTTGTCAGTGAGTTCCAGCTAACACAACAGTGAGCAATGGGACGCCAGCGAGGGATTCCATTCGTGTTCCTGCACCATAGTTGGTCCGGCCGCCTTCATTAGTGGGGATAGGATCAGGAGTGGGAACATCCACATCTTTCATGTGAAGCTCATTACTAGCAAGTAAAAAAAAGACACCATGTGTTACAGAAGTATGTCTAAAAGTAAGTTTTAAAACTGCCGCAAGTCTGAGCCAGATCCAGCCCACAAGAATAATAGAATAGAAATTAGCTGTGACCCAGATTTCGGGCCACTTCTGGTCTTATTTGGTTCACTCTTGGTTCCCATGTGGCCATTCTATGGTGTGCTTGTGACTCAGATCTGGCAAACAGGACCAGACCACCCCAGTGCCATCATTCCAGGTGGTATGTGGGCTAGATGAAGGTATTTAGGTGAGAACCACAAGTATCTGTCCTCAGAACACGTGATCCATAGAAAATAATATGATCACTTGTTGGGGGTTTGACTTCACTTATTGCCTGCAGCTCTGTATCTGGCAAGCCAACCCAGGCTGCTGCTACATTAAGAATTCCTGCAAACTGAGCCCTGGCTGAACCACATTAATCCATCCATTAAAACTCTTCATCACTGCTTCAGCTCAAACTGCTAATATCAGTGATGAAGACAAAAAAAGATAATCATCACCATAATCACCATGGTCCAATCAATACAGATCAAAATGTCCAATTAGAGTTAGGTGAAAGGGTCACGGATTTAGCAAATTACACAGTAGAAGGGTTATGTGTGAACGTGTTGATAATCCTAATACATTAGCATACAATACACTGAGTGCCTGTGGGCATTTTGCACTTTCTAATGCAATTATGTAATGTAATAAACATTTGAAAAAGCCAAAGCTAATATTGTTATCCTCGTATCTCTCAACATATCTATATATCAGACTTCATCATATTGTCATTGGGTTGCACCACAGTGAAAG
>OMLP01029024.1:6815-17135 GCA_900302685.1 Spondyliosoma cantharus | reverse complement strand
CCTAATGTGATAGAAATAGCTGTAAAATGTTAATGTCAAGTCATCATGCTTGAGTCATCAGCATAGTGGAGCAGCTACAACAGGTTAAGAATTTCGCCACAGGATGTGGTAAACCCTGGCATGAAAGAGATAAGACGGCTAGAGCATTCTAGCCTACCTCTTATAGACAAATCTTCTTGCAGAATCTGCATCAATTCACAAAACAGCCAATTGAAGTAATTTCCTGAATATTATGTGCTGACAATCTCTGATGTGGTATGTAGAGGCGTGGGCTCGTGGGGGTGGGAAGTCTTCTCGAAAATACTCATACTCTGATTCAGTATGATTCAGAACTGGTGAGAAGACCAAAACATTCACTGAGAGAAGAAACTGTACGTCCTGCTGCCAGAAGATGTTGAATACTACCACTTGTCCTCGTGTCAGCTTGGACTTCACAGGTAGATTCCTTCTTCCTGTTTACATCTTAGTGTTCATCGTTGGTCTGGTGGCTAATGGATGGGGACTGAAGTCTCTGCTGCACAACTGGAAGAAGCTGGGTAACGTCAACGTGTTTGTTCTCAACCTTGGACTTACAGATGTTTTGTACCTGCTCACACTCCCATTTTTGGTGGTGTACTACTTCATGAAGAGTAAATGGATCTTTGGAGAAACATTCTGCAAGATAACAAGATTCTGCTTCAATGTGAATCTTTATGGCAGCATTGGATTCCTGACTTGTATAAGTGTGTACAGATACCTGGCCATTGCTCATCCAATGAGAGCGATGGGAAGATTAACTGTCACCCGTTCTGTGATTATCTCGGTCATAGTCTGGCTGTTGGTGAGTGTTCAAAGTCTTCCAGACATGTTCTTCACCAAGACACATAGAAACTTTACTGGAAAATGCTACGATACCACAGATAACGCCCACGTTGAGGATTACCTGAAATACAGTCTTGGAAGTACCCTCACTGGGTTTTGTATCCCGTTCCTCATCACACTGGGCTGCTACGGACACGTGATTGTCGTTTTATTGACATTGAAGAGCACTGATAAGGTACTGAAACAGAGAAGCTTGAAGTTGTTGCTCATCTTGATCCTTCTCTTCTCTGTTTGTTACACACCCTATCATGTACTCCGAAACCTCAACCTCTGGTCAAGGGTTCTTAGAAAACAGAGGATATGCCATAAATGGTATAACAGAGTCTTCATTGCTCATCAGATAAGTCGTGCACTTGTGTGTCTGAACAGCGCTCTCAACCCTCTGGTTTACCTCCATGCAAACGAAGATCTCACTGCTCAGCTCAGGCAGCAGCTCCAGCAAGTTCGTCTCTCATTCCACCGTTTGTGTGTGCCGGACTCCGGCCATGTGCATGTGTCACAAATTGCAGATGAAAGATTATAATTAACATCGTAATATTTGCTGTTTCGTTACATATATGTAAAACCACAGCTGCTGACTACTGTAATGCAGCCGTCTATCACATGTATTGGTGTAAACTTACTTCAGTGTGGATTAAATTGTCAGTCATTCTCTTAAGTGTTTTATATTTTTGCCTGAATAACGTTGTACTGGGTGAAGTCTGTTTTTTATTCTTTTATCATTCAGTGGCAAAATGCTTTAAATAAACCGAAAACTCAGAAGATGACGCATTGATGATGTTGTGTCTCTTTTAGAACAGGTCTGTGAAGAGATATTGATAACCAGGGCAAGGTTATCAATATCTTCATCGTTCTAGCCATCATTTGAGAACACATTATCCTGAGATCTTGGGAGCTCTCAGACATTGCCAGAACGAAGCCACCGGGAAAAGAATCACAAGCACTGGGGACGATCAGAGAGGTTGTTTATCCAGTTTGAACCTTATTTCAAAGTCGTGAACGGATTCAAGTTGAATTTCAGACACGTCAAGGATAACTGAACTACAGAGTTGTACATCAATGCCATGATTCTCTCACACACAGACAGGTACGACCACATAATGATCAGTAGAGACACCTTTATAAACAAACCCTGAAAACACTGGATAAAAAGCCAAATTCATATCACTGGGAAGACATGATTACATTTGAAGATACTTTACTTGTGTATAACATTTTTCATGGTCTGCTCATTGAATTAATTGAACAAAATCTGAATTCATCTACCAGAAACATAGTTGATTGTTGAGTCTTATTGCCAGGTGGTCAAATACTAATGCTTTTTACTGGTCGGTACACATTTAATGTGTGCACAAAAGATAATTAGCCTGAATGTAAAATATAAATGCTGTTAGTCTAAAAGCAAACCCATATAACATGATAAACACTGCAGTGTCCAGCGCTGCATCTATGATTCATCTGCTCTAAAAAGTTTGTTTCCGTGGCAAAAACTCACCACATCTTTGACTAAAATTGAGAGCAGGCGCATGCACGGTTTCAAAATGCAGCACGCAGGATATAGCGAAACCACAGTTTGATGGCACTCCCTAACCAAGCTGTGTTTTAGATCTTTCAGATCAATTGTCAAGCGAAGTGGCGCAAGACAGCTTTGTAAATAAACCCAAATCTTTGGTTTTAAGATCTGTCAGCACAAACAGGGTTGTTATTTGCAGCACTAGTCGAAACGACAGGCTTGTTCTGCAGAGCAGCAGCAGCAGCAAGCAAGCAGCAGCACCGAGTTTGTCAGAAAACAGCTCCTTACCTCAGACGGTGTCACTTCTCTCTAAGACCCAAAAAGAATCCAGCGACTGTTACGGCTGTTTTGCTTCTCCACATGAACACCATCTGGAAGTAATGTCACACACTTCCAGAGGGCAAATTGTCTCTGCAATTTTAAAGTGGTGCTTACGCTCTAACCAGTCGAATGCATTCCAACCCAGCTGCAGTTTTTTTAAATGTAGCTTTTTGTCATATTTACTAAAAATGCATCCCTTTTCCCACTTCTATCCACAGACACTCACAAGAATGAGGAACAAAGCGGAACAAATCTGAACCTTTGCCTAGTTGAATTGCTATACTGCTGTCACAACAACGTTTCTGGTTAGGGTTAGTTGTTTTTTTTTCTCCAAGTAATCAGTGTAAAGGCCCCATATGTCCTTGTAGTGTTGGAGCACACTGGAAACACTGTGAACCAGTGGCTGTGTGAGCGACGTTGTTTGCCAAGGGTTTGCATTTTTTCATGCCAATGTCACCGCAAACCATTTCTATCACTTCTGTGCTATGCCCTGAGTGGCTGACTTTAAATAACTTTACACTTACCGCAAATTTCACACATTTTAACCTTTCTGTATATCACTCAGATCTCAGCAACAAGGCACCCGTGTCAAGGAGCTACGCCATCTTATTACTTTGTATATAGATTGGAGCTTGCAAAACTCTGTTGCAAGTTACAGACTTGACAAAACATACAGTCCTCTCCATCAGCCCTTTTGTTAAACCACACAAGAAGGACTAGTCCGATACCTTGAAGTATGTTGTCGCATAACAAACACTGCTAACCGGTTTTATAATAGAAAACACAAGGTTGTTCTCTGGCCTACTTTGTACTTTAAACTGTCAAGTAAAACGCCAACACAGAGAAGGACTCTTATGTCTGACCCAAGTCCAATAAACTAATCATTGCAGTGATCAGGTTTTGATGAAACAAAGGTGCGGATTAGGGTCACTGCATTAGTCTTGATTGGAGAAAGCCTGTTGCGTAAGTGAGAAAAGGCGATCTTGGCGAGAGTTCGGGTCAGATGTAACACTAAGATTCTCGGCTGTTGAACTGTTGGAAAATCACGCAGTGTCAAGATTTACTGCCATTTGATCAACCTGGCGTCAAACGGGCGCAAAACTCCACATTTAGGAGCAGAGCAGAGCATGAAATCGCAGGATTTCATAGCAGTGACACTGGTCACACTGTATTCTTTTGGATAGGTAAGGCAAGATCAGATTTTACATTAGAAAAGATAGCCAATTCAATAATTCAGTCTCCTAAAAAGGTACTAAATTGCCAGTTTGTAACTCTGATTTATATTTAACATATTTATATTCATATTGAAATAGAACATTCACTCTTGTACAATATTAAATTGACAGCATGTTGGTCCACAAGTCTTTTATTCAAATCATAATACAATACTTTTGAACAGAGACTGGTTGATAATTATTCAGAGAACCCGGATCAGGATGTAGTTTCTTAACGTTTAACCACAGCAGTCTTAAAGCTAGAGGCATTGATGCTCGCTTAAGTCAGACATTAACAATATCAATCATTTTCTGTCCCAGACATGGTCAGAGATCTTTAAAAGGTCCAGCTTGACCCGGGTCAAGGAGGCAGGTAGTTGATTTCAAAGCCAAGGCCAGTTTAGACAATGTCATGAGAGAGCGAGAGAGAGAGTCACATGTTGCCCCCATGCTGAAAAAATGGTAGATAAAACATGATAAAATGCTCTTCTAGTGGAAAAACATGATAAAGTGCCCTCTCTTCACTATTAATATATTCCAACTTTTTCTTTTTTTCGCCCCCCGTTCCTCAAACGAGTCCACTGCCGCTTGTATATACGTATTGAATGACCTAATCGACAGAGTTAGCTTCAGATGAGAAAGTAATTTAGTATCTAATCTAATTCATTTTGCTCCGGGATAAAAACAGAGAAATCATGAACCCTACAGGGTGAGCAGCTGCTGACAGATGGCTTCTTTTGAGCAAGTGGTGATAAACAGGAGATGTTTTGTTTTGTCACATTTAACCAGGTGCTTTCTGGGACATGTCGCCACCGCCAGTGGTTCGATACGATAATCAGCCCGTGTTATTATTGTAATTCAAAAGTTTAGGGAAAGATATAACATCCTTAGTCTTAATGTTGTACCCCAGGATATCTGTCTGATAGCTTGTGTTATGAATATCTCACTGAGGAGGGCATGTTAATTAAGTTAGTCCACTCCAAATCCTCAATTACTATAAATAGAAGTTTGTGTCAACAAAACAGTGTATTCAACTATTTTTTTTTAAGAAGGACCAGATTTGAAAATAAGTGAAATGCCAGAGGCTAGACGTACACATTCCCTAGTTCTGATCTGTTTTCGTCTTGGGCTTTGCTGATTACTTTTTCCCCAAATTGAAAAAGGAACATTATCTATACAACAACACAGAAAAAGCACTGCCCCCTTTTAATATCAGAGGTAGTTTGACTGCTTGCTTCTCGTACGTTCCCTTTGCTTAGACAGCTCGGGTTGAAAACTTTCGAAGAAACAATGAATGAACAGGCTTATCAGCTGATTTAACAAAATGATCAGAGGGCCGGAATGAGATTGTTAAACGGCCGCATTCAGTTCGCCAGGTCTGCTGTAGAAGCAGCATTTGGTATCGAATTTGGGATGTCTTCCATAGTGGGTATAATAATTCAAGCCACCATGACAGTTCTGTATGTTACTAAAAAGAATAAACACACAGCAGTGCATGTATGACATGTTTAGTGGCACCGCACAGCTGACATCCAGGCCCACACTGCTGTTCATTAAAGCTAGGGTCTACGATCCTGGAGAGCTAGCAAGAGAGCTAGCAAGATTTGAAAGTGGCACCTCCTCTAAGTCCACCGCCTCCCCCACCACCCCGTCAGCGCTCCGTCCAAAGCCACGTGAACGCGCATCTGGCAGCAGGACTTCTTTCTTTACCCAGAGCCTTTCTCGTCGCAGCCTTTTCTGCCTCAGGCTTTCCTTACTTTGCCTTTTTAGCGGGGTGAGCTGTTACAAGTGTTACACCATTCCTGTTCGGCTCCCGGACCAGATGATCCTCTCCTGGGCCGAAGTTATGATTACCTTCAGGGTGAACTCCCTTTCACGTGTTCGCTGGTCGGTAAAATAATGCCAGGGAGCTTTGCGGTCTCTCGGGGAGCCGTCCCGTTTATTCAGAGTCAACTGCAGCACATGCTGTACACTTTACCCTCTACTGCCGCTGCTCAGTTTGCCCCTCCACCTTCTCATTCATTCACTGTCGCTCGCCCACTCACACCTCACGCACTGCCCTATTCCTGAAAGGGCTACACCACGCTTACAACACAAGTAACGCTGGCTGCACTTTCTCTGCCATTGTAACCAAATGAACGTCTTCTTCTTCTTCTTCTTCTTCTTTGGGGTCAAATGAACGTCTTCCTCTGCAACTCCGGGTTTCTGCAGAGGAGTGTGCTGAATATTTCCAACGTCAGTGAAACGTGACCTGTGCACAGGCGGAGGAGGGAGGGCGGGACAGAGGGGGGCGTAGGCAGAACGAGACATGAAGGCATCCGATTTTCTTTCTATTCGGGCCGGACAGCACGGATTGGTCAGCTTTTTCTCAGTCCCGCGGCTGCCACAGAGGTCTGATTATTTTGGTTCCTTTTTAGGAATACATAATGCATTGACTACTCTCAGGATAGAAGGACCATTTCACCCAGCATAACAAAATGCGTTTCTGAACAACATTACAGACCCCAGCTTTAAAGCGGCCATGGGCAGCACATGATTGTCGTCTGCGTGCACAAAGTGTTGTCCAGTCTCCCTGCGTAACAGCAGTCGCCTCCTCAGCGACCTTTGCACTTGTTATGGCACACCCTCTGAGAGCTGCCTCAACCTTCCATGTGTGTACGTTGTGAACTCTGGCCCTGGCAAACATTAAAGGACAAGCCCAGTGTGCTGCTATCATATGTCCATGTGTCGTGAAAAGACAGGGCTCAGGGTGGGGTGGGGGTATGTTGAGAACACTTTAGCAGAGGGGTTTAGTTTCTTAAAAAAGAGCACAAGATCTGTCGCCACCGGCTGCATAATCCAGTGTGTCGATTGTGCCGCTGGTTTCTTCGCCGGAGCGCAGCGACAGAATGGAGCTTCCCCAGCTGGAACACGTGAGGCTCCGCAGGTGTGACAGCGCAGGTGAGATCACGGATGGGCCCGTCTCTGCAGAGCGCATGCAAAAAACAAAGCATAGAGTAAACCGAGCGGCAAACTTTCTGCTAATATGTGACACATTCGGGCCGGAGGTACGTTCATGCTGGCTGAGCGCGACACGCGGGTAAAAATAGACTCCATGTGCCGTCATGTAACGCTAGGAGCAAATGCAGTCACCTCCTCGAGCGAAGCAACTGCGCAAGAAGCATATAACTTATAAGAAATAAACGGAGAGTGTCCTGGTTTGTCAGCTTAAACGTTGGACTTAATTGTTGTTTATTCGTATTCCTCTCACTTGCTTTGCGTGCAGGGGATGAATCATTGAAAGACACGCGTGCACGCATGAGCGATAACGGTGACCTTATGATGCTGTGAAACACACACTGAACCTAAACAAAGACACGCAGACATAAGAAGACTTGATTCTGCCAGCTGATCATCCGAAAAAGAAGATGTTTTATTCAGTGTGTTCAGTGTGACCCCTGTTTGAGGTTAATATAATCAAAAACTTGAGCTTTTAGATAAGTGATGATTTCTGTTGGGATCAGGTTTGAGCGAAAACAGGGATTTTGTCGCACACAGAGAAAAAGGCACAGCTGATTTTCATTTGCTGTCCTCAAAAAGTGCTTTTTGCCGAGGTGTCTGCTCCGAGAGCCGATGTCTCTGGATGCATCTGGTCTCAAATTACATTCAGCGGTGAAACGTGCTGTTTGACATTTTGAGAAAATGTGCCGAGTTGCTTTCTGGTGAAGTTCAGTACCACTCTCACATCTGTCCATTAAATATATTGGAATATACGTCGGATTGAACAATTGAGATATAATTAATTAAAGCTGAAGATCATCTTGTGATGGGATCGTACCCGCTGTGACACCCGCACACATGCTCACATTCTGACCTATGAGTGCTCAGTATTCATGGGTCAGACAGCGAACGTCTTGAAGCCTGTGCTTTATTTTATTTTTTTATATCTCTGCTGTCATGCTATCGTGTTGACATAGGCGTAGAATTGCGTATGGGTCGTATACCATACCAATCTCAAACCATGGCTGAAACGTCCACACCAACATCATGCGCCACACTAAGGGTTAAATCCTTTCCCACTTTGGCGCCGCCTCAATTTTTTTTTTTCTGTTTCTGTTCAATCCGCACGTGATTGGTCAACCACTTGATGTGTGGCGGCGTCTGTGTGTCCACACTGAGCAGGAGGGGGAGGGGCGAGAGAGAGAGAGAGACAATATATATATTAACATGCCACAACCTGAGGGACAGTGAGTGACCGACACAAACACACAAGGGATATACTGTATATATAATTAATGTAAATCTAAATGTAAATTAACAGAAATCAATCTTGATGTTGTGTTAGTGTTTATGTTAAATTATTGTTAATGTCCGAATGTTTGGACAAGATGCTTTGGCAATATTGTTGTTCAAACTTTCATGCCAATAAAGCCCCTTTGAATTGAATTGAATTGAATTGAGAGAACAGACGCTACGGAGAGAAAATGAGCGACGGCAGGAAACGCAGTAAAAGTGTGGAGTATGCAAGGTTAAAATCTCTGCACAGGCGCATCAGAGCTGCACATCCATCAGTGCAGTTGGAAGAAAAAAGACAAACAAGTGAACCTGCAGCTAATGAAGGTGTCAGTTTGTCTACTTCAACTGTTGCTGCTGCTGCTGCTACAGCGTCTACAGTGTCAGTACACCACTACAACCACAACCACCTACAACCCAGAGCTCTATGACACAGTTTTTCGTGCAACACATGTCCGAGGATGTCAGGCAAGAAAAGAAAGGTGGAAGACATAAGAAGCTATTTCACCAGACAAAGTGTAAATGACCTGAGGAAAATAGTCCTCCCTCACGGGCTACCGCTAATGAATGCTAATGTTTCCAACCGTTTTCTCCCTCTTAATGGCGATTGATTTGATTTGAATACTACTGATTTTCTTCGACATTTGAGTCGTGCTGTGTCACTGCCCATAGCATCAATATTTTATTTATCGGGTGACAGAGGAACCCCGGCCAGGTTGTAGCTCATATAGGGAAGATTGCTCTAAACTACATCTGTGGTATTCATCACTAAAAGAAGTGTCTCCACAAAAAGTGGTCCATGGGGCGCAAAGTTCAGCAAGATAGCATCACAACTGTGCAGGATTCAATCACGAAACTTCATAGGTGTTTAGTTGGGATAAAAATGGGTGATGTGGTCCGAGCAAAGAAGTAGGGGGGTTGCTATCGGTCACTTTACATCCCTCGCCCATTTTTGTTTTAGGTTTTCGCTGTATCAAAGCGTGAGTCGTTCCCATCCACCTTATCGTAGCTGTTGTTTTCACGATGTGAGTCAATCAGTGGTGTGTCCAGAACTTCAGTGGAGCGCTGACTCATGAAGGGTCAGCATGACTTGCACACTATTTTTCATCCCAACACAGTCTCACTGTTGTCTTACATTCCTGAGATTACTTTACTCCCCCCCCCCCACAATACCTTGAATTCATTTTGCTGACACTTTTATCCAGTAAATCTTAAAGAGAAACGTAACAGCGAGAGGGATCAAACAATTATAATATGAAGCTATGACACTTTATTCTTTCAGTCCTCAGAAAGAAATTGTACTGACACAAGTAGAACGTGTTCAACAGAAGAAAACAAACAGTTGGTTCGAAACAAAGGTCCATCCTCCAACTGGGCGGCGAGCCAATCGCTGTTTAGGATAATCAGTTGGCACCTGGCCAATCAGATTTCAGAGGCTGCCCTTTGGGACACGCCCCTGCTGTCTGTCTGTATGTATGTGTCTGTGTGTTATCAAGGTAAATGTGGCCCTCAAAACACCTAAATAATACCATTAACATTTTTACATATCATAAATTCTAAATGATTTGGATGTAAAAAAACAAAATCTCCTTTTAGATTAAAGTACCCAACAGTCAAGTAGTTTAGATCAGCTCCATCTCCAACAACTACTTACTGTAATATAATAGAATAAATATAATGTGCAATGAGTTCTTTGACTTTTGCCCTACAACTCCCCAATAATTGTTAGTAATTGATAACATATGGGGGGGTAAGGGGCTTTCACTTCTTTCAGCGTCCTGAAGGGGGTAAAGTGTGAGCGCCACAGCTCAAGAGTATCCCAGATTTAAAGTTAAATTCTGAGCTGCCCTCTAGTGGTCGGACAGAAGAAGCACCACTCTGCGCCACGCTTCAATAAACTGCCTGTTCAGAACCGACTGTGCTCATCTGAATTCAGGAGAGGTCACCCCCTTGTTATACTCGTCTCACGTGACTGTTGCCCTTATCCCGACGGAGGAACCGGCTGTGTGCAGAACAGTAGATTTGGATGCTGCTCTGCTCTCTGACATCACCGCAGAGATTTTAGCTGCTCTCCCCCCCTTATGCCTTCTAATTCGCGAAACAGATGGAGAGGCAGACTGGCAGCATGGCCTCTCAGGT
>OMLP01029023.1:0-13261 GCA_900302685.1 Spondyliosoma cantharus | reverse complement strand
GTTTGACAGATTTATGATCATTTTAAACATTTCACTTTTACTACATCCGTCAGCGTACTTTGACATTACATTCTCTTTGTTTCCAGTCTTTCACTTTCACTTTCACCTTAAGGCTGCAACTGACATTAACTTTTGACTACAATTAATGAATCACATAAATGTTTAGTCAACAAAATGTCAGAAAATAGCAAAAAATATACTTTCAAATTGCATATTATGTCCAAATGAGTCCAAAACCCAAAGACTTCCCTTTAATATTAACAGAAAAAAGCAGCAAATCTTCACATTTGAGAAGCTGGAACAAAAAAAAATGTTTTTTGATTCATTGTCCTAGCAACACAGAAATGAAAGAATGGCATTTTCCGTGAATGACAAACTCCGATGCCAGGCTACGATTGGTGAGGAGTTGACATAAACACTGAAACGTTTGGGTGACGTCGTTTTTCCTTTTATCTGACTCCACCTCCCAGTTTCTGCAGCACCCCCAGGCCTTTTTCATCGTACTCCGCCTTGCTCAGCCAGAAGGAGTCCTTGTCTTTCATGATGTTGGCCAGCACCGCTCCGCCGAGGAACACCAAGTGTTTGCGCCTGGGAGGGTCCTCGATGCGGATCTTAAACTTCTACACAAGTGAAGAACAAAGTGAGGAGAGGGTATTGAAACACAGTGTTCTAGATGTACATGCTTCTCTCCCTCTTGACATCTCTTGTAATAATCATCATAATTATCCAGTTAAAGGTCACATATTGTAGAAAGGTAAATTTGCATTTCTTTTTTATAACAAAGCAAGTCTGGGTACTATATAAAAGTATCAAAGCGCTCAACCAGGAATGAATGAATGTAAACAGCCTGTACTCAGAAACTTTCCCTTCAAACGAGCCGTCAGGACTTCTGTCAGGTTCTGATGTCACATCTGTACAGTCCCGCCCTCGGCAGAGCCATGGTTGCAAAAAACACTCCGAATAGAGATTTGATGAGAAAACATGCTGGGTGTTGCCTGCACAGGCCTGTGAGAACTGACCAATCAGAGCAGACTGGGCTTTTACAGGTGGGCTTTTCTTAAAGAAACAGGCACTAAAAATAAGTGTTCAGTCGGAGGGTTTGCATTTTTGGGTGCATCTTTTATTGTTTTTTTGTTCCTATTATCATTTGTTAAATAAGAAGTAAATGGAAACAATAGATCTTTAAATGTACAATATACTATACCACTACTAAAATGTGTTTTTTAAAATAGAACATCAACAGATCTACTGTAGGGGAAGTAAGCAGACTCCATCTAATGATGAAGCTTGTGTGATACAGGTGAAAGCTCCACAATGTGAAGTGAGACTGTAACTGGACCTTGGGCTGAGACTGTTTTGTCAAATTAATTATTATTAGCTATTATCGCAAAAAAAGGGATTACATCAAGGCTACGTTACACATAATAAGTCAATGGAAAATGTATGATTGTGAACAATATTGTGTTATTGTGACCTTAGCGTATTATTAATATATTTAATGGAAAGGTATTATAGAGTCTAAACAGTTGTATAACACTGAATTTAATATCTTAGTGCTGTTTAAAAATGTCAATTTAGAAATTTGAAGTCCTTACTGAGAGTTTCTGAGTGTCTCCGTCCAGCACCCTCTCCAGGTAGAGCTGCTTGATCTCTCGCTCTAGTCTGGATGGAAGGCCGGGGTACATGGTGGTCCCTCCTGACAGAACAATGTGCTTATAGAAGTCTGCCCTGCTCAGAAAAAAACAGAAGAAAGATTGGAAATGTGCATGTTTTGTTGGTCTCACATCTTGCTGGATAAAAAAAACATTGTAGGTTTCGTGTTAATACAGTAGCTGTGGGGTAAAAGTACAAACAGCAGTGAGGAGACTCAGACCTGAGGTCAATGTCTGCAGCCTGGATGGTGTTAAACAGCAGCTCAGCCACTCCCGCTCCCTCCACGTTGATGAGATGAGGCTGGAAGAGAGCTTCAGGGGCCCCGAACCTCTCTCCACCCACCTTCACTTGCCGGCCGTCGGGGAGCTACACCGGAGAAAGGAACCAGCTAAGAAAAATCTCAACGTCATGGTGTTACATAGTCCCTGTTTTGGTATTTCATGCAGTGCTGCACTAAGGCAGTGACACTATGTACTGTAGATGTATCTACACAGCAACAAAATATTTGGTATGAATGTTGTGTCTCTCTAATATGTGGGTTGAAGTCTTCTACATGGGCTTCACTGAGGCAAAAAGTGGGAGGCACCAGAATCTGACATTTTCAAATTCTACAAATGATAATAACTGAACGGTTTGATGTTTGGGGATCCACACGTATCCGTTTTCTTGCTGACAGTGCAACAAGAAGACGGATCCCCTTTCCTCGGCGACGGATCGCCGCTAACCCTGGTATTCGTGTCCTAACCCTGACCAATCTCACTCCTCATTCCTTAACCTAACCAATCCAGCAAATGAAGGCAACCAATCAGAGGCAGAGGAGGGCGGGTCTTGTCGAGACAGATCCATAATAACACCACTGATAACCGTCTCATGTTTGGACACTAATTAAAAATTAAGCTGGAGCTAGCGACCAGTTATGTTAGCTTAGCTTAAACCATTTAACTTCATGTAAATTCACACATGGTTATTTTACACTGAGTAAACATGGTATAACTTGTTTTTGAGCGCTGCTGGATATTTTACCTTAAGCACCAGGCTAGCTGTTTCCTCCTGTTTCCAGTCTTTATGCTAAGCTAAGCTAATGGGCTGCTGGCTGGAGCTTTGATTTTCCACACACAAATACAAGAGCCGTATCAATCTTCCCTGCTAACTCTTGGGAAAAGAAAGCACACAGGCATGTTTCCCAAAATGTCAAACCTTTCCGTTAAATGTATTACAAGAAACTTTTGACTGGTTATGAAACAGTTTCAATTCAGTACTTCTACCTCTACAGGACCGAAGGAGCCACAAATGGATACATTACCTCATAGCTGTGCATCCTGCTAATAGCTGTGTTTGAAAAAGAAAAACTACTGTTAGTAATGCTTTCCTTCCACCCTATCCAGATCAAGATCTTAAATACAGGAAGCGGTGGTGCTGGTACCACTTTTGCCCACAGGGGCCGCCAGAATCAACAAAAATAAGAGTCCCTTGATGCTGCTTTGAGTACAATAAAACTACTTAAATTGTTCTGTAACATACTGTAAATGTCTCCACCAGGTAGGTGGTCTCCGTGGCCAGGCGCTGCTCCTGCTCGATGTTGTATCCCACGTAGCAGAGCTTCTCCTTCAACATACGCACAGTCTCAAAGTCGGCCGTGTGGTTGAAGGCGTAACCGCGGAGAAGCAGGAGCTGATGGTGGGAAGACAAAAGGTGACACGTTACATTTTTGTTGGGTCAAACTGTACTCGGACCAGTTGTGTTTTCTCTGCTCGTCTTATAGATTCTACATCGTGTCCCATAGCTCACCTTAATGAGGTAACGCGTGATGTCACGTCCTGCGATATCCAACCTGCGTGTGAGGTGGGGTAAAGAAAAGCCCTCGTACACCGGACAGATGTGGGTGACACCATCCCCCGAGTCGACGACCACACCGGTCAGCAAACCTGTCAGACAAGAACAATTCCCGAACATTTCTAATCAGTGAATCCATCCTCGAGGTCAGTTAATTTTTCCAAGAGTTTTGACACCTTACCCTGAGCATACAGAGTGAGCACAGCCTGAATCGCAACATAAATGCCGTGGAACTGGTACTTCTCAAACATGACCTCTGCGATCTTCTCCCGGTTCTTGGTGGGGTTCATGGGCGGCTCAGTCAGCAGGATCTTAGAGAAGGAAATACAAACTGATTGAATGCCGAAGAGAGAATAAAGCTAGAATACAGAACAAAGTGATATATCATTAATTGCAAATAGGTCCGCTTTAGTGTTTTGTGACTTTTTGTATGTTTTTGCAATGTCTGTTGGTTGATTTATCAGCAGGATTACGCAAAAACTACTGAACGCATTTCCAAAAAACTTGGATTTGGGATGGGTCTCGTCCCAAAATAGACCCACTTTACTTCTGGTATGGATTTGAATAAAGGGACGAATGCAGGAATTCTTTCAAATTTTCTTAAACATGTGAGACATTTTCCCAGGGGATTAATACATAGATCATGATTTTTAGAAATCAGGCCTTTCTGGGTGGCCGGTATCTATAAGTGAGTACAATATTATACTGATACAAATAAAAATAAAAACCCACATCTGATGATTTAAATGTGTTTTATTTGACACTGGACTAAGCTTCACTGAACTAAAGGAGACTGTTGGCTGAGGTATGCGCTCTACTCAGTACCATTCTAGCTTCTAGTCATGATTCAATGCTTGTTGGTTGTTACAATCATAATAATGTTTTCAAGGAAAAGGGATTTTGTACCTTCTTTAAAAAAAGAAATGATTTGTCTAAATGTTAATGTTATCAATATGACCTTTAACATCAAATACAGTGCGACAGCTGCCCAGCCTCGCTCTACCTTGCATTCTTTTGGGTCGATGTCCAAGCGATCAGGACCAAAGGTGTGGTCCCACAGGTGGAGCATGTCCTCCCAACAGCGTACCATGCCGTTCTCCATGGGGTAGGCCACCTCCAGCATGGAGCGACACTCGCTGGCCTCCTCACCAACCATCAGGTCCTAATGGGAGACAACAGGAGGAGATCAGCCCGAGTAGAGGCCGACTTTAAACGGATAAGAGCTGACCTTTCTGTCAGGTGTCTGCCTCTTTTATACTTTTGAGCGATTCTGCGTGATGAAAGAATTACCAGACTAAGAAATCTCACTAAGCATTTGATGACAATTTCTGATACATGACAGCTTTCTGAATTACTTGTCTTGCCTCTGCTCATGATTATAAAATGTCCTTTACGTTTTTGCTCTCCGTGGCAGGGCCCTTTGCCCTCCAGCTCCAAATGTCTGTGTGCAGCTCAGTAAGGATTACACAGTTCACGGTCTGAATGATTTGTTGGACCTCAGGTTGCATGAGTATGCAAACTTAACTGTGTCTTAGGAAGCTAACCGGTGTAAGACACTAAGACACCTTGATTCGCATGGGCTAAGAGGTAAAAAAAAGCCAGGGGAGAAGAGGTAGGTCAGGTGTTTAATGAGCTGAATCGGACTTACAGTGTGAGTCTAGACTCACCAGTCATTCCCATCTGCACTGAATAGAGTACGACAACATATAGACAGTGGTGGAACTTCCCTGTCAGTGTTTTATTATTATATTTACTGTTTTTATATTAATATTAATGCCGCATTGATGTGTACTGCTGTAGGTGTTTATGGCTGATTTGATTCTCATTCTGCAGCAGATTGGATGGGAAAAACATGCAGAGCAGACATGAAAGAAGAAAAAGTTTATACATTTTTCGTGTTATGTACAGTTGAATTGTCCATGATTATACCCCCAAATGCTGCCAGGCTGATTCCATCCGCCCGGTAACCTCACCTTTATCTCTATGTTGCCCACTTTGGTGGTCGATCGTATGATTGGTCGACCCACCATGGCGGGGAAGATGTGGTCGGGGAAGTTGGACCCGGCGAAGCCGCACTTGACAAACTGCGGAGGGATGTGAGAGGAGAACATATGATCTGGGTGTGTTTGTGAATTCAGTTCTCGTTTTCGTTTTATGTCATCTGAAACTGAGAGATGGCTTGCGTAGCCCTGAATCGATGCTGCATGCACACTGATTTCACTCCAGCGCTAAGCCTTTTGTAAGGATAATTTCCGTTCGTAAATCCATTGCATTGAGTTTAATCTGACACTAATCCAGGAAAACTGCCCGCAGAGTGCATTATCACGATGCATTTACCAGATTGCCTCTTATTTATCAGACAAAGCAAATGCAATTTTATTATATTTTTAAAAGCATCATTCATTTGGCAACCACTGTGAAATTCAAAATATTGTTACACTGCTTTTAAATGGCCTGCAGGTCACTACAGACTATCTGCTTCTCTGCCTGTCATGACTACACCTCATACTGTAGTGTCTCAACTTGTCTTTGTGACCATAGACACATTCCTTAGCCTGGAGGGATGCAACACATTCCAGAGGTATGCACATTGCAGAGGCAGAGGTAGGATACAACCAGTTTGTGCCTACAGGTACACTTCCTAATTCACACTTATCTCAACTGCAATGCCCGGTTATCAACATTTACATGTCACAATACAGTATTATGTAAGTACCCTTAAATCTCTCTTCCTTCTTTTCATCCAATTATTGCTCAGCTCAAAGCATTGCAACCATTTATGGCAGTGTGTGCACTTAAGAGGCAGCATGACAAGTCCAGACAGATGTGGAATCAGGCTGCAGACTCACACCCTTCAGATGTTATCCACTACACGACCCAGCAAACGTTACTTTCCTAACACAGCTGGTGTCAATTCGCATTAGAAACTCATGCAGACAACACCTTGAATACAATCTGATATCTACTGGAAAAGAGGAAAGACAGACAGTAAGACAGTAAGCAGTGCTGTTGATAGTGCTGTCAAGCTGCTTTAGGGTAAAATATAGACACTTTGGACTGTTTGACTTACCCCTGTCCCATTGTCACAGACCACCACTTTTCTCCCCTCGCTGTCCATGTTTCAACAAATACTATAAACAGCTCAAGATACTCCCTCCTGTCTGGGCAGGAGTCTCACTAACAAGTAGCCAATTCACATGAATTTAGTAGAGCTACAACTGACAGGTAAGCAGAAGTCCTCTTGCTACTCCTTCAAGCGAGGGCGGGATTATTGAATGTTGGGACGCCCACTTTCTGTGGTAAGGGAGGACTTTTTTTTGTGAAACAGGTAGTGTTCTCTGCAATGGGGTGTTTACGAGTTATTCATAAAGTTGACAGTTCCCAAGATTGCTCATTTTGCAACAAGAAGAAAGAAATGTGATACATTTATTGTTTGAATGTCGCTAATCTAATCTGACGTTTCTCTACATACAACATGTTACCTGCTTTCTCTAGGCAGAATACATTTGAAGGGGCAATGTGTCAGTTTTAGTTGAAAATACTTTTAAATTGTTTTAATTATCAACAGAATGAGATGAAACAGTTTTGACATTTGGACGTCTATGTATTATGTTGCAGAGGTCTATTGAAGTTAGCATGCAAAACTGCTAGCCCCTACTCATCCCAGTTCAGGGTTCCTGTGTTCGCAGTGTTAACAAACAACACCTGGTCCCCTAGCTCCCAGTCCGGACCGTTAGCTCCACAGCTAACTGAGCTGACTAGCTAATGCCAGCAACAGTTAGCAGCATTTAACGGTAACTCTGGTGATACAATGCCCCCTGTCTGAGTATAAATGTATGAGGTGGCCAAATCTTACATATTGCACCTTTAAGCAAACATCATGTTGCATTTGTATTTAAAACTGGGATTTGTCATATTTGATCATTTATAACATCAGGTCAGGTAGTTAGCTCTGTTAGAGGTGCAGCTAGCAGTCCGGACAGGGAGCTAGGGGAACCGTGGAGTATTGGTGTTTAGGCTTCTAGCACGGGAGCTTTGGAACTGGTCAGGGCAGGGCTAGCTGGTTAGCAAGCTAAATTCAGTAGATATCCCTGCAACACACTACATAGACATAATACACATTTAAACTGTTATTTATTCACATTCTCTTGACAATTGATTTAATTTTTTTTGTGTGTTTTTTTCAACCAGAATTCTCACATATTGCAACTTTAATGATGAATAGTGTAGCCTATATGCATCTGAAAATGTTCATAATTTTGATGAAATTTGTTATTATTTATATTCTTTCATTTCAATGTGATACAACTAATTTAAAAAATGTATGTATAGCTTTTGATATGCTTATTAATTTCTTATTTTCATTCATTATTGTTGTTGTCTAATAGCCTATCCTTTAGGCTACTCGACTAGGTTAGTGCACTTTTAAGTTGAAGAGCTGCTTGAAAAAAATATATGTAATTAATATAATCTTCTTAACACTATTTACACAACAGCATTTGGTAGGCTATGTTTTTTATAGGCAGCTATTTAAAGCTATGCCTATTAAGAAGGAAACAACGGTAGTGTTAGCTAAGCTAACATTAAATAAATATAAAATGTCCAACCTGGCTGCATTTAGTCCTTCAATCAAATGGCTTTGTAAAGTGTGGGTGCTAGCTGAAAGAGATATCTTCTTGTGACATTGTGACAAGTTGAAGGTTATTGTAAGATTAACATCTATATTATTTCAGTTAGCTTAACAATGCTAACAGTCTTTAAAGACTCCGCCCCCTTAATTTCGGCCGTTACCGTTCGCTTCCGGTCGCCATCTTTGTGTTTGGGAAACAGATGCAACTTGTAAGCAGAGTTAAAGAATCGCCTTCACTGTGCTGCAGGCACTTTACCTTTCATCCAACTTGGGTGGAGGAACAATTTGTGAGCCTAAACGTGTCCTGAAAACAGTGGTAAGTGTTGTCAAACAAGCCTGTGGTTATTTTTAATTTTGGAGTTTTGCTTGCATCTTCAGGAAAACATTGCTAACAGCTAGCTAGTGGCTTGAAGTTCATGCTAACATCAGGAGTGCAGTTTCTCCTAAATGTCAAAACGATGATAACAGAAGATAGAATGCAGATCTGATGAAACAGCTGCACTCCAACAGACAGCTGGTGAATATAAAGGAGGATTTAATTTAAAGCCAGCTAATTATTGGACTCTATGAAGTGGCCAAAAACTGAATGCTAATGAGGCTCTGTGTCTGTTGGGTGTGTGGACAGTTTGTTA
This sequence comes from Spondyliosoma cantharus, assembly GCA_900302685.1. Lineage (NCBI taxonomy): Eukaryota > Metazoa > Chordata > Actinopteri > Spariformes > Sparidae > Spondyliosoma > Spondyliosoma cantharus. Next base: position 4,513 of record OMLP01029023.1, on the reverse strand, counting down.
ACAGATGAACTGTGCCATAGTGTAAACTTACTGGGGAGATTTTGACATGCTAACACAGGTGTAGCCAGCAGCACAATAAACAATACTAGTAATTAATTTAATCCGTTACACCTGAGCTTTTCCTGCTTTGACCAAACCTTAAAGTCTGCAACCAAAGATTATTTTCACTTTCAGTTAATGAGATTATTTTCAAGATTAATCTGTGAGCCATTTTGTCTATAAAACGTCAGTAAGTTGTTAAAATATTCATCACAATTTCCGAGAGCCCGACGGGACATCTTCCAATAGCTTTTTTTGTCAAACCAACAGTCTAAAATCCAAAGGCTCTTCATTTACCATCATAAATGACAAGACAATCAGGAAAACCTCACATTTAAGACGCTGGATCCATCAAACTTTAGCGTTTTTGCTTGAAAAAAATTGACTGAAACGATTTCATGAGTAACAAAATAGTACTAGTACTGAATATGTGAGAAATGTTCACGAATCGGATTCAGTTGGGAGGTTGAAAGCCACTGACGTATTATGTGGCATATTCTAATGTAGCGAATGAGTAAGTCATTATTCAGTCTTTAGTTCCGTCTGTCGCTTGGTCTCACAGCACAGCTCCTGACAATTCACTCAGCAGGGGGACATCTCACAGTAAAATCCATCGTTGTTTTCACCCACAAGGTAAATGAACCTCAACATTAACTGCTCAGTTTGCAGAAATGGGAGGCGCTGTCTGTAATTAGACCATAATACAGTTGTAGCTATGATTTCGTCTCTTTAAAAGTGGGCACAAATGTGATTGACAGAAAACTAAATACCCCATGCATCCGCCTAATTCTGTATAATAAATGCATTTTTTTTTTTTGTTGATTTTAAGATCCTAAGTACTTTTCATTTAAATAAAAAGTAATTTAAGGATTTTTCCACCACTAATAAGCTACATAATTGTGTTTCGACAGTTGCTGCACCCAAATTAGCTAAATACAGTGACTCAGTTAAACTTTGGATAAAAATAGGTTCATTTATTTACATAAAACATTTACAAAATACAGCTTTTCATTGACATGCGGTAATGTGTCATGAGAAATGAGGGTTGTAAGAAAGACGGCAGACAGTAGGCCTTTTGAGTGTGTCGTTCTGACACGAGGACACCGACGAGGTCTCACTGTTCCCAAATGTAATAGGCACATTGAGTTAAGACCGATCAGTGCTTTTACATTCTCGCTGTTTCTGTTTCAGCTCCTGCGGGATCACGAGAGCAGCTCAGGAGTGCTTTACAAAAAGCCCGACGTACATCACAAACAGTAACCGATAGAGAAGTGAACAGGTAAAACACAGCTGGCGACAAAATGCTTTGTATTTTAGCAGCATCGTAAGGAAAAGTCGTATTATTATTTGTGTTGCATTGTAAAAAGAGTGATGCCCTTAGTTCCTTTTTAAGGCAGTGAAACATGTTTAATTGGTCAGTCACTGTGTCTACATGCACATTGTAACCGGATTACTCAGAACAGCAAGATTAAGGTCATAATTATGAGCAGCATAGGCAAATGTGACTGTTTGAAAACATTGACATGATAAAATAAATGTAATTGAGAGAAAATATGAGTTGTGTTTATGCTGATAGTTGATTACGCTCATAGGCCTTAAGCCAATTATATTGTTGGCATGACACATCTTGCCGTAATCTGATGGTAACCAAATTATCAATGTGCATGTTGATGTAGATATATTATTAGCCTACTCAAGGCATTGGTCATAGTATTGTCACACTTTCCATACAAATGAGTTTTGTCGCTTAGATAAGAACTATTAGAAAATCTTCTATCCCAAAATATTCACTGAAACCAGTATCAAAAATTCACATTGATATCCACATTATCTAAAGACCATTGGCATTCTTCTATAAATCTTTGTCTGAGTGTCAAAAACACTGTTGTTCACGTAGACGTCCCCGCTCTATGTTTGCCTATCAACAGTGCTGAGTCATGGTCAGCAAACACTAATGCATATAACAGTCAAGGTCATGTGCCATGGTGCTTTTTTTTTAAGTGCATGTTGTTCTTGCATAACATTCCCTCACAATGTCCACATCGAGTGACCTACTCTCGCCGAGGACACCTCCAGGGTGTCCACAAACGGTTCAAGTGTCTCTAACATACAGTACGTCTGAGTCTAACGCCGCTCTCTCCTCCGCGGGGAACGAGAGTCCGTCCTTGAAAAAAAGAGTCCATCGTCTCAAGACTCAAACTCGCTGTCGCTGCTGACGGAGATGTCCGGAGTGGAGGCTCCTGTTCCTCTGCGCTCTGTCTCCGTGCTACAGTCGCTGGCCTCCGGGCTGCCCAGGTGGCGAGGGGAGCTAGGCAACAAGTGGGGGTGATGGCGGCGTTCCTGATGGGAGCCGTCAGGTGAGCTCTCAGAGGGCATGAGGGAGGGATCCTGCTGCATTCTGGGCGGAGGGAGAGATATAAGAGTGAGGTCCCAAACTAGTGCATGTGGCAGAGATAATACATTAGTTTGAGTCATTAGATCAGCTTTTCACATTTGTCTTCATCTCAGAAAACGTGTTTTACATCACAAACTGCATCTAAAAATTGCACAAACAGCAAATTCTAACTCGCCATGAGCCAGATTGTCTTTGAATTTTCTCAGTTTTATTCATAATCAGCAGGATCATATGTCATTTTTAAGGTACCTGTTCTTTGCAGATGCAGCGCGGTCTCTTTGCCGGCGGTTCTTGAACCAGTTGCCAACCTGTGTGGGTGTTAGTCCCGTCGCCTGGGCCAAGTGGCGCTTCCTGGACGGGTTGGGGTAGGGGTCCTGGAGGTACCACTCTCTCAATAAACTGCGAGTTCTTTCCTGGAGGACACAGAAATATAGGAAATATTTAGATTTCCATTTTCTCATCATACTGGACAACACAAACTCCACTTTACTGGCATGGAATTACAATTTATGACCAATAAAACTTCATGGAAGCACTCTGAAAAGACACCATATGGTGTTTTGATATCATCCTATTAGACCTCAATAATCTTATCACTCTCATATGATGCTCAGTATAATCGTATTAAACTGGATTTATAAATAGATGATTAAAATCTACATTAGAAGTATACATGACAATGTATATCCACTAAATGGGATCATGTTAAGGGGCTTAATAGGCTGGTGGAGAGACGATCCCTCCTCAGGTTTGGAATTAAAGATTAACGGCATTTATGAACAATACTTCATACTGCCACATGAGGGAGATCACGCACACACACACACACACACACACACACACATACAAACACTCACACACCTCAAAGAGTCATGCTTCAGGGTTTCCTAACATGGACTATTTTTACTAAATTAATCTTTGAATCCTGAAATAGTTTTTCGAGTCTGGCTGTAGCTCGCTCCTCTCATGAAATTGAACAAACAAGTGGTGTTATCACACATTTAAATGAGAAAGTAAAACCAATTTGCTTCAAGAAGATCAACTAATAATCACCAAACCTGAAAAATGTTTCTGACGGTGCTTAAGATGCTCTGCTCATCAGGACATTACAGGTGATTAGTTTGTGAAACCGTTAGTGTAGAGAAATTTGAAGCTGGCGCGCAGAAAATGTCGATCTTCAACATAGAGAATAAATGTCTCATTTAGACTCCTGCAGGTGTGTGCTGCTCATAGTAAGATTGTTCATGCTGGATATGACATGAGCAGCTGCTGATTAAGGATTAAACTTGAATGATCTCTGGCCTTTAACAGTAAATGTTACAGCAAAGAAAATAGAAAAGGAGTGACCATTTTAACACAAGAACATTTGAGAAATATAGATAAATAAAAGGAGTGTGGCCGTATGTAGGATTATTACAGAATTATAAATGCAAGATATACAGAAGAGACATGGTGTCTTCACACTTCAGATTCAGATTCAGAATCAGAAACAGATTTATTGCCAGGAAGGGTTTTACATCAATGAGGAATTTGTCTTGGTGAATAAGATGCATACATTGAGACTTTTGGGTACACACCAGTTGGATTCAGTTTGTCTGACCTTGTTTAACATTATGAAAACGTTTTGCGATCTCTGATCTCTGAACGGGCCACCGTTTGAAAGTAGTTCAGCATACGTCGGGGCAGAAGGCGGAAGGATAACCACAGCGCTTATCATCTTACCAGCTCAAAGCACCAGGCTGCTTGATACCGCGGCCAGGTTAAAAGGCACGAGAGGGCACCTGATGGCCAGGTTTCAAATGTCAAGATGCAATTTCATATCGTCTTGAAGCATGTTCTAATAATGAGGGGAGGCTTTTGGATCATTTAAACACGGGAACACGTGGGTCCTGCTACATCACCCTTAACCACGTCGGTTAAATGATAACAGTACGACGGTGTTTACCTTAAAGCAGTGCGTCTTCTGCTCGCCGTCCCAGATGGTGCGGGGCAGGGGGAACTTCTTGCGGATCCGGTACTTCTCCACCGGTCCCAGCGGCCGCCCCCGGAGCCTCTCCGCCTCTCGGTAGTGCGCGTCCA
>OMLP01029022.1:0-13655 GCA_900302685.1 Spondyliosoma cantharus | reverse complement strand
CCCCCGCTGAACACACACACCCGCACACACACACACACACAGTCGCACACACACCAAGGAATGGCGCTCATAATCACAGGCACACATGCACACATATATATACATGCATGCACGCATACACAGAAACACACACCCGACTCTCTCGTGCCCTCGCTTTTTTTTTCTCCGCTGCCTCTCTCCACTGACCTTTCACAATGTGCTTTACATAAAAATAAAAGAAGAAGGGGGTCGTGAAAGCCTGAAGACGGAGGTGAAGGAGGATTCTGATTTATAATTCATGTTTGCGACACCTCTAATGAAAGAGTGGCCTCTGGTCTGTGTCTTTATATGTGGGAGTCTGGGGCTCGTGGGCATGTACGTACATGCAGTCGTGCACATGTTGGCCGGTATGCGCGCATGTGAAACTGAGGATATGTGCAGGTGAGCTCTCGCGTCTGAATGTCTCGTACAAACGAAGTGGATCCTGTTGCGTTCTGTGTGATTTCAAAATGAAAACTGCAACTTTTTAAAAGACAAAATATTACGGAGAGAAATGTTCTATTTGGGAAAAACTAAAGTGATGTACAGGGATGAAGTTTGCCTCAAAAATGATCTTCTTTTACTGTTGTTTACTTTATTGTTTTACATTATATTTACATTTCTTTTCTCTCTACGTTTTTCTGTTTACATTTCTGTCTTACTATAAGAACGTTTCACATCACATTGTGTGTATATACGTGCTATCTAAAGCAAGTTTTATTGATTGATCTGTTGTTTTTTAATCCACCGACAACAAAGCAGTGAAATACTTTTTCCTAATTCTGAGCCAATTTATGATCAGAGCTGAAATCAGATCTGTGACAACACTGAAGAAGTTCCCTCTTTCTCAGTTTAACCCAGCACTAAACAATCTTTCTAACTTTTTCTTTTTTTTTCAGAGCCCTGATTCGGTCCCTGTAATTGGCGTTCGGCTATCTTATTAAGGCTAATTAGCCAACAGCTAAGGTGATGCTGGGTTTGGCAATTAGCGCACAGGAGACGAGCTCGGGCTAATCAGCTCAGGCTCCTCGGTGGCACGAGAAGATGTGACGGCGGAGCATAGTGGCACACCCACCGCTGTGACGGGGGGAGGGGGGTTAAACATTTGTTTTATTATCAGAAACAAACCTTGTGTGTTGAACTGAGACCAGAGGGGCTGTGGATATATTTAGAAGGGAATGTGTGTTAGCGCAGGTCTTGCTCCTCTGTGCTGTAGGCTCGGAATATGTAGGAGACGTTCTCACTGTGTCACTCTTCTTTCCAACGTTTAACTCGCGTGAAACACACGCCTGCACACACAGACCTGGAAAGCTTTCTTTGTGGAAATGAACAACTTCCATGTGTTTCTTCCAAGGCGCACAGAGAGGAAGAGAGATCACAGTTGCCCACAATCTTTCTAACCAACTTAAAACGTGAAGGGAAGAGCATACTGGCACACTTGGCTCCAGTTTTTCATTGCCCTCTCATGGTTTCCTCTCCAATTCTCCTGTATTTCTTCTGATTTATGACACATTTTTACACGTTTTTTCCCCTTGAAGTAATCATAATCTGTTTCTGGTATTGTACAGCGTGCAGTCTATAGCTCTGCTGCGCCTCGTCCTCCAAACTGGCTGAGAGACGCGCCGAGAAATGGAGAGGAAATACGTAAATTCCACATGTCCTGAAGACACTTACAGAACGTTTTAAAGGAAAGAGGCATTTATTTTTCAGAATCTGCTTTGTCAATTTGAGAAGCTGCGGGGTAATGATGGAATGTGATGACTTTTAATTCATGCCAAAGATTCATGCAAAGTGAAAAAGTTTTCTGAGAATTAAGCGTTAAAATTTAAATCATATAGTATCAAATTGCATGTTGCAGACGACGTATTATTTTGTTATTTCTCATTCTTTAAAAGTCACCAGAATGCAGGAAAACTCTCAAGCTGGCAAGTATTGGTAACAAGTTTGCCACAGTCATAAAAAACAAAACAACAAATCCAGCTGAGGGACATTTCATATTAAAATATAAAGTGTAACAATAAAATGCGGTAAAATTCTTATTTGAGTTGAACTTTTATCAGACTGGATATTACCTGCTGTACTGCGCACCACCACATGTTACATTAAGCGCCATTTTTTAAGGACGGCTACCTTATATCCACCACGAGGAGTGTTTTCTTTGACTCCTTCGTGTCTTTTCATCTCACATTATGCAGCTATGTATTTGTTGCAGGAATCCGAACCTTCGCACTCTAATAATTTACCAGCTAAAAGTTGCTTTTCAGCAAGACAGTCAAGGTTTGTCAATGGTACTTTCCCAGATGAAACATCCCCATTTTCCAAAAACCCAAATATCCGAAAAGCCAAATGAGTAGGATGTGGAGGGAGAGGGAGGAGGAGGGAAATTACACATTGTAGCTATTAATGTCCTTGAACTCTGGTCTTTCCCAAGCCTGATGAACAATATACCCTCTGTGTGGGTTCGTGACACGGCAGGGACAGAGCGAGGACGCTGCGAGTGCTGTGGCACCACTAGACCTACAGTGGCATCGGCGAGTGTCTGGAGCTGAGTCATGAGTCAAGCACGTCTTGCCAATCTATGAATGTGTGTATACATAACAGAAGGGGGTGTACCATTGTAAGATTACTCATGTGAGGATGTGCGAGCTGGGGGATGATTTTTTTTGGGCAGGATGTGGTTCAAGTGGACGAGGGCACATGAGGCGCTCCTCCTCCGAGACACAAATGTGCATACACACTCTTTATTTGTGCATTAATAGACGCATATTTCTATACACGAGGGCTGCAGATGATTAACGGCGCAACCAGATTGATTGATGCTGAGAATATATGCACAAAAGCACAAACATATTGCATGCTCAGTTATTCATTGATTGATGGATGCATGTATAGTCACACACGCGCTCAAACACACAAAACCATCTATATCAACTATCATTTGTCAAATGCTGGTTTCCCTCCCTGGCACCGTTTCTGACTTATGAACGAAGCGGGGAAAGTTCAAAAACCCAAATTCCTTTGGCCACGATTTGTTTTCTTTCCCATTGATCACCAAGCAGCTGCTGACTGATTCTCAGCATAGGCAACATAGCCACAATGTTTTCTTAGCATTTCAGACATGCAGACAGACAGGGCGAGAAAAGAGAGGAGGTGAGAAGTGGGAAAGAAAAGGCAAAATGGAAAGGAAAGGGCAGGGGAAGAGTGTGTGGGAGAGGGGCAGCTGGAGTTTGATGGTTTTGGGGGCAGATATTTGACCAGAAGGTCAGGAATCAGTGAACCAAAGAGGAAGTTCAGGTCAGTGAAAATGAATGACTCAGGCTCATCAATGGCATCACATCAAAGCTGCCATGATGGAAAACGAGTCTACCGAAGAAAACGACAGAATAGGTCATTTTTGCGGCCGCTTCAAAAAGTCAACACAATCTCCAACAAGAAATGTTACTAAGTACACGTCTGCAAAACCACAGATAACTTTATGTTTGATTAGGTGGAATTTTCTTTTTCTGTCGTGTCACTGTTCACGATCACTGACGGAGTCGGTCGGACTTCCTTTTGTTGCCGCAAATTGGCTTGAAATGTCCGCAGGTCTTAAAAATATCCAGTGGTCTGACTCGAACTCGGGGGCGGTCATTTTGCATCCTTGTTGGCTTGCAATACCTGATTGTACGTCTAAGGTCTTTTTTAAGATGATGGGACACACACCATTGTCTCCGGCGAATGATTTTCCATCCACCTCAACCTTCTTGCTGAGATGTTTTTAGTTGTACAACCCCGTCCCACTGCTTCCATCGCCACATAACTGTAAGAGGTTGCTTGTCACTATGGGTTGTGTTTGGTTGATGATGTGGTTTTTTCTCGTGAGGACTGTCTCATTGTGACTCGTTGTTTTGAAGGTCAATAAGTGAGTAAAGAGGAGATAGCCTTGGCTAGCGGCTAGCGTTTCGTGTCACATGTCCTCTGTCCCTCTTATCTCCCTGCATCAGCTCATTAAACCTCCAAACTGCCAAACCCGAGGCTAATTTCACAAAGCTTTCATTGTCGATGTAACTGTAACATGGGACTGCTTGCAGCTTCTAGCGCTAATTAATGGATCAACTTGACCTATGAGCTTCCGTGCTAATCAGATGTGTTTATACCAAGACGTTGATGGATAGCTGTTAGCTAACGAGCTAAAATGACCCAAACTAAGAATCGATCTGAGGTATCAGGGGGGACTAGCTCGCAGTTAGCTGTTCCCCACTAAACAACAGCAAATAATCACCCACATCTTTTCAGCGATTTAAGAGAAACACGACCAACAGCAGAGGATGTAAACAATGCTCCGCGTCTTGATGTTCCAAGAGGCAAAACATAAATCTGGGTGTGGATGGATTCGATTAGTGATATGGAATAAATGTAGAATTTCCTGCATTGTTCCCTCTGTCATTTCCTCGGCACCAGAGCCACCAGCCTCCTTCCTCCATCGCTCCATCCCCTCTTTAATAAACGAGCGCTGGTGGTAATTGCCCAGTCTGGGACGACATCATTACTCATTCAGATGTCCAATAACGCTGCGGCACCCCCAATACACACATGCAAACACACATACACACACACGCAGAGGGTGGAGGCTCAGTCTGCACATGCAGATCCATATCATTGATCTCTCCCCAAGCCTCCCCTCACCCTCCCATGCTCCATTTTTCATATTCAATGAGTGACTTGTAGATTTGGCTGCTCGATACAGATACGTCTCAATTAAGCGAAGGCGAGGGTCTGTATCGATACGAACGCGGAGCGGCCGAGGAGCCGAGCAGCACTGAAGGCAACGGTCAAAAAGTACGACCTGACATTCAGAAGGGATGTGTGGCGAAGATTTAAATGAGCTGATTTGTAAATTTCAATTTATTTTCTGTTTCTACAACAAACATAGCATGCAATAAATTATCGTTTATTAGCTCAAAGACTCACTTTTTAAAATGTTACGTATCAACACGTTCCCACGCCCAACTCATCAGATTCAGCAGCTTGGTCAACGGGCCTTGTTCCTGAAACGATGACCTTTCACCTTTGACAGACTCTGAGGTCAGGTTAGCACCGATACATCATATGCAAAGTCCAGTTAGAAATATGTTGCGACTTTTGATGTGTTAGTAACATGTAGAAATCGGGTTAGGTTGAGGCAAAATAAACTACTCGGTTAAGGTTAGGAAAAGATCATACTTTGGGTTACAATAATGAGCTCCATAAGCGATGTAACTCACGTAACGTACATCAGGTTACGCCATTTACGTATGCTCACTCACGTTACGTAAATTTAAAACAAACACACTTGACCAGTGGTCACAAACGGGACGTGAACCTTTAATATCTGGAGGTAGAAGCCATGTGAGCATCAAGAAGCTGTGCTAGAGGGCCGATGACCAGGCTGCTGTATTTGACGCAGAGGCTTCATTTACTGTTGGAGCTTTTTTATCCGTAGATTATTAGTATTTCCATGCTGCATCCTTTTACATCCTTTACTCTCAAACTCCACTTTCTGATTGCATGTCCATGTGAAATAGCGGTGCCTGTTTCATGCCCTCTCTCACCCTTCAAGAACAGTAATAGAAAGCATTTCCTTTGTCAACGTCAGCATATATGAAGGAAAGAAAAAGGCTCACACAACACATTCCTGACAAAACTCAATATGGGTTCCATTTTGGATTTGATTTAGGGATTTGTGGTTGTTTTCAAACTTCATAATTTAATGCCATTTCTCCAGTGGCTCCTTTAGAGATGCTCTTGAGGGAAATGTCCCAGATTGGCAAGCTCACAAGAAGCCTAGTGGTGAGGAGTTCAAGGGTCAAAGCCACAACTTCCAGATAAAAATAGACTTGCTAAACCTGGAGTCTGGAATCTGAAGGGGGCACAGCTAAGAAGTGTGTCCCAGTGCAGCCCACTGGATCCAAGCAGCTGATGAGATGTGGTTTCCTCAGCCTCTGCTGTCAAACTCCCCGCAGCACCTGAGGGAAAACAGAGCAGCCTGGGAAACGAGAAAGTGGGCCAGTGATTGTGCGTGTCGAAGGAGGGGTGCACTATACAGCGAGCGTGAATGGAGCAGTGTTTAGTGTGAGTGAGGAGTTTGTTTTTACAGCATCATTTCTCACACTTCTGTCTCAGAAGGATATCGCCGGTGTAACTTTAGTAATTTTCTTTTCTATGCAATAAATATGAAAAATTCAACGGCGAAACAAAAGTATCTGCTGTAATCACACGTGGAGGACTGAAACTGCCGACATTTTACAATTAGATACATAAATTATTATAAAATCAAATCATTCATTTATTATACAAATAAAAACGATTAACTACTATTATTTATGTGTGTATTTATTTCTGTATCTTTGCATCCCTTTGCATTTTTCCGCCTATTTGTTCATGTCTGTTCCAGTTTCAGTCCGCCACATTCAGAAGCTCCTTCTCGTACATTTAAAGGAACAACATTGATTGTTGATTAGTTTTATCTCCAGGACTTCATATACTGATGCTTTGGGTTGGTCGCTCGGGTGAGTCTCACCAATCTACGACAGTAAAAAAGTACATTTACTTTACTGACTTTGCCGATACAGTTTATTGATACAACTGTATATTGTATATTTATTATTCTACAAAGATTACATATTACAAAATTCATGAGTACTTGACAAAGACATGCTGATAATTAACTTGATCAACTAATTTTCAATCAGATCAGAGACTTTTGAACAAACGAGCCACAGTCTTGTCATTCCAAGTTACTACATTTAGCAACATCTTTAATTTAATCGGTATCATCCAAAAATCTCAACCTATTGATTTAATTTAATAGAAAATCTAAATCAATTTTACACATGTGTGATGAAAAGTCATGATACATGTCGAACCACGTCAACACAAAATGGCACAAAAAGCAACAACAGCACAGAAAGTTGGTTGGCTATGAGGTTTTTGAAGTACATTATAATCTAACAATGCTTCACTTTTCTTTTCTTTTTTAGTATCAGTTTTTACTTGGACAAAGAAGTCAGTGCAGACTGCAGAGAAACAAAGAAGAGACGAGCCTTCATCCAAACCCTCGAGCCAAACATAAAGGGACCACTGGTTGAGTAAAATCGAGGTATGCGCCATCTTTTATGAGGGGGAATGGAGAGAGCGAAGGCACTCTGCTTCATAAAAAGCATGTATATACCTATATTGGATAACTATACATCTCACTGTAACTCGTAAATCTCCGAGCTGGGCCTGTAAAAGGGCCAGGATGAAAGACCTGATTGGCTTATTTTGACTGATCTTCCGTGGAAGAGTTATTTTTGCCTGTGGACAGACGTTTCTGGCAGACGCGCGGGAATTCACTGTCAGCCGAGTGTTAATATTAACTGTCCATAACAAAAGAGTGTTAGTCTGGGGAGAAAGGTGGTGTAGCCTGACACTGCGCAGACACCTGTATGATATCATGGCCGAAGGAGTGCACATTGTGTATGTCTACGGTTAGAGGTCACACAATAAAACGTGTGTTATGTCTTTCACTTAGACTATATAGACCCTGTGCAGGACTTTTTTTAGTCCATTTACACTCATACATGCTCTGACTGGTGCTTTGGCTCACATGTGATTGTATGAAGTCAAACTTCACACCGGTGTGCACCTCAACGTTTCTGCAGAGCATCATTATGATGAATAAAAGCCGACATACGTTTTTGTTTAAACAGCACAGACTGTATCTCATGCGACTTATATAGAAGGAGATGATCGAGCATCTGAATGTTTCCATCTACAGACCAGCAGGTCTCGAGACTTTAAAGGATTAGGTCACCCAAAAAATTCAAATTCAGTAGATGGGGACTTGTTTTACTGAGCAGAAACATAAAATGGCTGCATTCAGCTCGTCTTTTCAAATCCTAAACCCTCGCTGCAGGCGCTGCTGAGCTAAAAGTTAGTGAAATGGGTTAAAAAGCTCGACTTCACATCGAGGTCACGAATAACGTCTTTTCTGATCAGTTTGGGATCTGGGGCTTTCTGGAGTCTTGGATCATGGCGGACTTTCTTGCGTTTTAAAAGAAAGACCCAATCTACTTCAGTTGTTTAGCTTAATTTTTATATTTATATATATCATATTGAAGCATCTTATTTTATTTTTTCCAGTTGTTTTTTTCACATTTCAAAACAATTCTCCATCTTCTTCACTTTATTAGGAGAAAGCTGCAGCGTTGTTTCGCTGTAAAGCTCCAGAAATGTTTTGTGGGCTACGAAACTCTACTCGACTTCCCATCAGCGCGAGGCTGAGAAGATGTAACGATTGTATCTTTTCCATTTTTTGGGTGAACACATCCTTTGATTTCTTACTCAGTTGGGTGTTTATAAAAGTGAAATAAGAAATGAGAGAGACTTTATACACACAGGCAACGAAACTAAATAAACCTCTCTTGAACTCTCCAAAAATATTCATCATCATGTCATCGTCGTTCAGAATATGAAACAATGAGACATGACGTTGACTTCAGCTCCTCGTTCTGATCACTCCTCACTCTTCACACATCTTCACTTCTGTCCCCCCCCCCTTCCCTGTTCATCCTCTCTTTCCAAGCTTCCTCTCCTTTCTCGCTTTCTCTTCTCCTTTTTTTTACAGGCTTCAGGAATGCGAGGTCTCCTTAGTGATTTATAAACATACACATAATAAATGGGCGGCTGTAGTTTAAGCGGTGATGAAGCATTCTCTCTCTGGGACACAGCGCTGGCCTGCGTGTGATTTAAAGGGCTGACATTTATGGCTTGCAGGCCTATTATTCAGAGTGACTGTCTGTGTACAGACCAGCGTTTTACAGCGGCTACGCAGAGGTGAGCCCAAAACTAAGCCAGCGTCTGACACAGGTTGAACATCCAGCAAGAATACTACAGTAACACATCACGCGGCGCTAAATCGGTGGACGCCTGACAAGAATATGTGGTCACAGCTTCAGTGGATCTTTCAGCGACCTAATCTCACTGCGCTGGACGGGGATTTATATGTCAGATATCAGACAATTCTGTTTTCTGCTTCCTTCAAATAATACAAAATTATCTCATCTGCAGTCATGTGCATGCTTGCCGTAACTGACAATATGGTTTAATGCACTGTGCAGCGGTATAACAGTATGCTTACAGCAGGTTAACACCGGCTTGTTATTTAATCATGAACTGGAAGCTCTGTTGTGCTGTTCTGGCGTATTCTCTCGCGTTTTGCATTAATTATGAATGTTTTCTATTTCATTGCGGTGCAAAGTAGGCCCAAATTATCCCCCCTCTCACAGTTAACTGTGCTACTTTGTTTTCACATAACCCATAACCTGTCTGCCTGCCACCAGCAGTGGATTGCAATCGACGACTCAGTGGCCGACATCACTATCTGTCCAAGATAATAGATGACAATAATGGGAAACTGTCCCTAAGCACTCGTTTGGAGTCTTCCTGCCCATTTACTGATACCCTTCATATTTAATTCCCCTCCTATAGCCAGGAAAACAGACACTTTAAGTCCATCTAGAGGGAGCACATTTACAATAAAAGGCCAGCTGAATCCTCGGCTCACGTTTCCTCCTAACTGTGGCAGGACATAAACCTTCGAGCCAGACCTCATTTTCTCGGCGCCATCTCCCGGACACTGCTACAAAAAAATCAATAAGGCTGCACACAATCCTCTTAACTTTGGAAGCCATTGTGAAAATGTCTTTGTTGAAAGAATATGGGGAATATGTCTCTTCCTCTTGGCCCGTTTTTTTGTGTGTCATTCTGATTTTCTGCTAATAGTCAGACGAGAGTGTAGGCCCTCACTTGTTGCTAAATTAGCATCTAGCTATGTGTTCTGCTCTTATCTTCTTGAGGTCTGCGACACAAGCAGTCTGTTGCTGTGCATTATTGTCACTGTAACTCAATTCCTCCAGCTGAGCAAGGGGAAATAATTCAATCGCGTCGCAAAGATAAAGATCCCCGGAGCAGGGTGGACAGATCTGCTCCGCCTGTATCAAGTTACACTCTGGAGATTAGCGCGTAGCACGTAGCGTTTAGCTGGTAGCTACACTGAATCAAGGCTGACTGTGATTCACATAGTCAATAAAGCAGGTTGGCTTATTGCATCACACTGTTCACATAGGTTTAAGTGTCACAACATAACACAAGTGCTTTCATAAAGAGTGCCTTCCAGGCTGAGCTGACTGACTGTGTCGCCGTGATAAAGTCTTAAACATCCAAACCATCCGAAGGCTTCTTCGGAAAAAGTCACCAGAAAAAACGGCTTCTTTTGTTCGGTGATTATCACGACCAGCACACTCAACTCAACAATACAATGCACGGGCACTAAAGGCAAGAGACAGAGAAGATTAGAATCCTAATTGATCAACAAAATCTTGAAGCGACTGTACGAGCAGCGACGCCCACCATCAGCGTGCAGGATTTAGTGGCATGTCGGAGAACTTGTGATGGCAAAAGGCATTCTTCAGAGCCGGTGTTTAGTTTGTCCTCTCCGGGCAACTGTAGAAACATGGTGGTGCAACATGAAGAGGATCCGCTCCCTCTGACTCATCCTGATGTAACGCAAACACGATTCTTATGACTATTATATTCAATCTCTGCCTATAGATCCCTCTAAATTCTTACATAAGTCACATATATTATGAGTCAGAGACATTTTTTTTTTTTTTACAAGGAATAGACCATTTGTAGAAAATGGTTATACAGTTACATTTAGTGATATAGACTATGCTTGTAGGAGTAATTCTGCTGCTAATTTTGTCAATAAACATTTACATAAACAGTTAATCCTGTTGGGTTGCTGGAGGGAGCTGAGGCAGTAAACAGCGTTGGCGTGAGATTTATCAGCTTAAGATGGCTAAACTGTTCTCCTGCATATGATTGGATGGTAGCCACACATCTTCAGCCATTCAACCAGGTGAATTTAAACAGGTAAAATAAATCTCCGACCAAAGACCTACCTAAATGTGTGATGAGTGTGTTACGATGTAGGAGTTTTCTACCCGCAAGTTCTTGAAAACAAACATTGCGATTGGTTCTATATTGGCTACTGACCAACATTATAATAACTGACAGGACTTCTTTGGCTGAACTGATGTCTTTTTTGGCATTCCTTAGATTTTTGCAGCCGACTTATCTTGCGGTTTTTATAAACAATATAATATCTTAAGCAGTCTTGTATCCCTTGGTCTCTGATGCCTAATCCTGCAAGACATAAAAAGAAAGAGGTCGAAATTCTTATGAAACCGATCTAATATTAAGCGTTTATTTCCACAATAAGTACGCTGCATTTACAGTGTCTCAAATATCACGCTAGTCTATAAAACACTTACTGGAAGTTATTTTGGAAATAACCTTTTAAAGCTCGCGTCTTGAGATCTTGAAAGGGGAGCAAGTGTGTGTGTGTGTGTGTGTGTGTGTGCACATGTTTTCCCTAACGGACTCCCTTCTATCTCCTGCACTCTCAGCATCTATTGCCTTCTGCTGTACATCACTCTGACAGCGGGGACTCGAGCTGAGGCTCCGGGTGGAAGAGGTCTTCTAGGTTGCCTTATGTGATGGACAGGAATAGTCTGGAATCCCCAAACGGAAGTGACCTCACATTGACCCTATCCAGTCATGACTTATATGACCCCTCAACTTATAACCCCTGACCTCTGGTGCCTGATTCTGCAACACATAAAAAGAAGTATATGAAGTATCGGATATGTTAATTTAAAGATTATTTACTGGAGGTTTTTTAAGTATTAATTCTTACGGAAAAAAATGTTCCTGCACCTTCTTTTTCTTCGTTGACATTCATGAGTAAGTCTGTGCATTGTCTCATCAGCACGCCGACAGAAAAACACTGCTTTACCTTTCAACCCAACAGTAAATCTCTTTCAGCTCATAAAGGGTTAAAAAGCAATATGTATGCTGCAAGCGGAAGCCGTCTCTCCAGAGCTTGCGCGATGGTGATATTCTTCCACCCAAAATAAACGACAATGCAACCAGAAGTGGCACATAAATTAAAGTGGCAGCGTGATTGATGACTCGGAGGACAGCGGAAAAGGGTGTTCTTCTGCATCGCTTTCCCGTAGAGCCGGAGAATATTCAACGCACACATACATATTCCCATGCACATGTAAACACGCATAGACACGCAGGCGAAAGGAACACACACACACACACACGCGCGTGCACACATAAGTTGAGACACCATTTGCCATGTGTAACCACATCAATCCAAAACCCTCTGCAACATCCTAAAATACACCCTTGAGAGCCGGTGAAAGGGAAAATTACAACAGAGAGAGAGTGTGTTTAAAGGCTTGTATGTGTCCGTGTGTGTGTGTGTGTGTGTGTGTGTATCCTCTAAATGAGCTCCATGCAATATTAAAGGATGCAAAATTAGTCTGCGACTGAGGACGCGCTGGAAGCACCGTTGGAGACTGACCTACCAAGGGCACCATGGGAAATAAGCAGACTGGGCACGCAATTGCAACAACGACCAGTGGATATTGTTTCCATCAGCCCCGCTATCCATCACTTATCCCGCAACATGTTAATTCTCTTCTTAACCAAGAGCCATCCACAGGGGACGCCTCTACAACCAGAGGGGACGGTGGACATATTGACCACATTACAATCTGCATTCTCTTCCAGCTCCGGGTGTGTTTTACGGTACAAGGTCACTACTTTAGTTTAGTGAACCAGTAGCATACACAGGATTTTTTTATTTGGGGCACCAATTAATAAACGATGATGAGCAAAGTAGCACGAAATTCTTGCAGTGGGACATCAGCAAAACCCGTCTGATGGATATCTTAATTCAGCGTTTGTTGTGATTAGCCATCCTTTTAAATTTGTTTCCCCCCAAAGAGTCCCAACCACAGGAAGAGCTGGTTACTGTCGGCGACACTGTTAGCTGGTACTGTTTTCACTTTGTGTGTGTGTGTGTGTGTGTGTGTGTCATAATGGCAAAATGTTATCATGAAGACACCTTTTGTTGCAGGAACTACCACGTAAGCATTTTGGAGTATTTTGCCAGGTGTTTACGTGTCTGTGGTTGAGATCAAAACGGATTTTGTCGTCACGAGAGCATCGCAACCATGTTGTGAAACTTTACAGGTATGTCGTTGAGATGAAAATGGTCCTACCCTTGAGTGCTGAGTACTCATGGAGTAATGTAGTAATGACTACTGAGTATCCAGTGGTCAGAACGTGAACATGTCGACGGGCTGATGTGATCCCGTTGCAAAGCGGCCTCTCGTTTAAGTCTTTGGGCAAGTTCACATCAAGCCTCCAGTCTGTCAGAGCTCCTCGTGTGAGTCTGTGATTGCAGACTTTCACAGTAAATGACTTGGCACTGGAGCATCCCGTCACAATTATGTTAATAGTGTTAAACACAGCAGCACGAGGTTCATTTAGTAGGTCATGAAATGATATACCCAAAGTGTGTTGTCATGCTCGACTGTTGTTTTCGACAATCAAGTCAGTCAAGTCGCAAAGCAAAAACAATCTCAGCCTCAAATCTTCATTGTTGTGCGTTCAGTCTGACTTGTGTTGGCAACTGGCTGATTTCCCCATAACAGATAAAAATAAATATTACAACAAAGACCACAAACGGCACGCCTTGGATGGCCTCAACCGGA
>OMLP01029019.1:0-13445 GCA_900302685.1 Spondyliosoma cantharus | reverse complement strand
GTGGTCCTGGAGATACGTACTGTAGTATATATCTGTGGACATATTTTGTCAGTATGATAGCAGGTGGTCACAAAACTTCACAGGTGTGCAGTTGAGATAAAAATGAAGGCCAAGTTCAAAGATGAAGTGGCCCGACCCGTGAATAATAAGTCTTAATACTGCTGACCTAACTATTGAGTAGTCATGGGTTGAAACGTCATCATGTTTTTTGTTTCTTTGTTACTTTATTAAGTCAGGGGCTTTGTTTGATTTAACTCAAGACAGATTCACATTCACACACATAGAAGCTGCTCAGTAAAGCTACAGCTGGCCACTGAGCAGCTCCACTGGAACTAAATGTAATTTCCCTAACAAATTTCCCTAAAATGTAAACAAAATTAGATAAATTGCTGTAGTAACGTGAGAAAAAGAAGAGAGAAGAAATGGGTCTGGCTAAATGATCTGGGAGACACGTCTGTTCTATTCTTCAAAACGTCTGCTTTATCATCTGTCTACAGCTTTATGCTAGCTAACGTTAGTCTAAAGGGCTAGGGTTGTTTGCAGTTGCTTGGTTTCACGTCAGCTGCTCCGGCGCATCTCTCTCATTGGTTATTATGAAAGTGCTGAATGACAATCGCCGCCGTCTGTATTTTAAGTTGTAGATATCAAACATGTTTGTTTTTTATCGCGGCGACCCCAATGAGTCTGGAGCAGTCCAGGATGTTTAAGACTGGATCTGTACACTGCTCACATTACCAAATAATCTGGACAGACCCTCAGGGCTGACCAAGCCACCCCTACCCAGATTTCTTCTCCAATTGTTGGGAGGGGCAAATCAGGGTTAAATCTCTAATGAGTGTGGGGCAAGTGTTGCCTTTCACTTTCTCCACTGAGATTTACACTGCGATCTGGTTAACACTTGCTTTTCTAACCTCTAGACCAATGCTGACAGGCCTTTAAGACTGACTTCTGCCTCATCGTTTACTTTGTCCGTACATACAATCTCCGTATTAAATTATTTATAATAAAGTCTCGGAAATTATGTGAGTTGTATGCATTTCTCATGCTAAAACTTACCCCCAAACATTTGAAGTCAGAGGTAGTCCAGAGTCCTCCTAATTCACCAAGATAAATCACAAACTAAAAGAGGCTGCTGCTGGCAGTCTGCCTCATAATCGGCTAAATGGTTTTAAAAAGATTCAATGGCATCAATCCTTTGGATAATATATCGCTTTAAATGTGAGTATATTAATATGAGAGGAGAGCTAGCCTGTACCCACCTCCTCAATAAAACTTCCCATTTCATTGTAGGGTTGTATTTTTTCTTCATCAGTAATGACAAATCAAATTCCAGGAGTAGGGGTTTCTCAATTCTGATGTTCTAAATCAACAATAATGAATGCCCTTAAGACCACCCAATCCAACCAGTTCTTTAAAACACATTATTTTTTTTTTCCCGTTGGGTTTCCCAAAGTAATACCTGATACAAAGCAGCTTTTGTCACAAATAGGCCCTGGTTGTAAGAAACAGCATGGTATGGTACAGAAAACTTACTGCTGTAACTGCTTGGTTGAAATGTAAAGACAAAGTCACGGGTTGTCATGGGTTTAACCCTCGAGACCCCAGTAGGATCCTAGAATGTTGTTTTAGTTCACTGAGCAATTTTTACTTAAATCAACTTTTGATTCTCAATGATTTTATTTTTGAGATAGAGCTGTTTGTTTGGAGTGCAAAAATTGTAATTTAAGTTTTAAAAAGCACAACCTTCTTTTTAATTTGATTTTAAATATGTAGCATTCATAGCCTTTTGGACAATGCAATTCAGCTTGTAAAACAAACGAAACAAACCAAAAAAAACAAACAGTTACCACTAAAATGGTATAGTTATTTCCTCAACTCAGGGATTGACTATATACATTACATATGTATATGTAATTATATTATTAGGCCATTATATATTTTAATGAATATGATCCAATAGTATAATAATATTTACTATACCTGGCCCCCTGACCCACATATCTGACAATGCCCCAACAAAATTACACATCAATCACACATAATGAAGTGACCTTGAAACCTCTTATGCTACAGACTGAGCCTTCTGGGGCAGCAACAGACCCCATGCAATGGGACTCTAGACCATGTTCTTTATGAAGTTGAACTGCTACTTGGTCATAGTTGTGTCTGGGCAAGTCTAGCTGTGGGTCGACATGTCAGTGGCCAGAGGTCCGAGGTATGTCAGGGTCAATCACAGAAACAGTTGTGTCTCTTTAAAATCAACAGGAGTGGGGTGGGGGCTGTGTGTGGGCAAGGTAAATAGGGGCAATATTTACATCATCCATCCTCTCAATCCCATCACAATTGGGGTATTACTCACATCTGTAAACTGTGAAACAAGCTCATCCACCACAGTGTCACTAATAATATCACAGTCCACCTCAAACAAAGACTTCTGAGCTCCATCCCCAGACCACTAAGTCCATTTGTCTCTCCATAGACACTGACGTCACCATCATCAAACGAGCTGTCTAAAGTCTAACTCTCCAGTGTATCCAGGAAAGGGAGGACACTCACATTCAACAGTAGGTTCCTCCGCACGACCTCACACTGGCCTGAGACGTCACTGATTTTGTAAATGTGAGTCTTGGGGTTCCTCTTGACAGTGTATACCACAGGTTCACACACGTCAGACAGTTTTTTCTTGCCCAATTCTCCTTTGTTGGCAAGCAGCCCTCGATCTCCAACATGTAGAGACACCCATGACTTTCTTATTGTACTGATGGGCCTGGTGTTCTTGCTCTTTGGTGGCATGCTGCTGGATGAGACAGGTATGACATTAGAGTTGTGGAGTAGCTGCTGAAGACTGCCACAATGGGATCATGCAGGACAGACTTGACCATAATGTTGACTAGAAGCCTCGGAACTTGGCCAAACATCAGTTGGAAAAGGTGCGTAGCCAGTAGTCTTATGAAGAGTCGCATTGAAGGCAAAGGTAATTGTCTGGATTTGTTGTGGCCAGTCTTGTTTGGCTAACAAGAGGGAGGGCTCGCAACTTATTGCAGAGAGTATGGTTGAACCTCTCTGTGCCTCTTAAATGAGTCACTTGCATGTGAAGTGTCCTGCGGTGAATGTTGTTCTCCTTTCTCCCGGTACAGCGGTGAGTAGACTGGACTTTCCTTTGCCCTTTCTTAACACTCACCTGTACCTCCCTCGGTTTATTGCTGTGTGTAAATGCCAGAAGGTGAGTCTGATTACGTTGTACTGTCTAAGTTGGATGCCAATGTTGTGTTAATGTGTATTGTTTAGCTATGCATAGACTAATACTATCTTATGCTGGTGTGTGTTGTTAAAGCTAATAAGCTAAGTCATGCTGTCTGTGTGCCTCGTGTGAGGTGATTGGTTTAAGTTATATAATATATATGATGTATGTGAGTATTGAATACAGACTTTTGTAACCTTAGTTTTCTTATTATGTTTGTGTATCATGTATGGTGTTTGCAATACTGACATCTTTACTTTGTATTGTTATGACAGACCACAGCATGAAACCTAAATGAACCTTAAACTGGACAGCTGTATCCATGCTCTTTAAGTGGAACACCAACCCCACACCTTGCCACTCTAACCAGTTAGACTCCTGGAGACAACCACTTATCTCCTTTTTAATATCAATAGAGCTCTTGTTCTTGGCTTCTGCCGACCAGAGGTTGATGCAGATGAGCTCCAATGGGGCCAAATTTTGATGCTTTCCAATGGGGCTCGTGCTGCGGGCTCTGGACACCTCTCACAGCACTGCACATATTCCTTCACATCTTTCTCCATGCTAGGCCAGAAAAAGTGTTGCCTTGCCAGGTGGAGAATTATGGCTTGACCCTAATGTCCTGCCAAGTCATTAACACCTCCCAATGCATTGTCACTTAAACTTGCGACAAGAACTGAAGCCTCTTTGTCTTGCTTACAGGGTCCCTTGTCTCCCTCTACAGTAGTCCATCCTGGACCTTGACCTCTTCCCAGTACTTCAGCACAGCTAATGACATTGCATCCTTACCATTTCTCTTTTGTCTGGAGGGGTATCTCCTGCCTTCTCTGGATAAACCTTCAGCCTCCTTGATAGCTGTGAGATGGGACTGACTTGCATCGGCTGTGATGTCTCCATTTCATGCGACATGGCTGTCTGGGTGTGGCGGACTGCATGTCTCTGTGGGGCTTGAGATACAGCCTGAGAGCGTGACCTGGAAGGATGGCGTCTGGGCAACATTTAATGAACATCATCAACACTTCACGCCCTGGATCCTAAACACTACTACATATCTGTACATTTCACATGAAGTAACTTCAAAATGTTTTGAAATGTATAGAATAAATATCTATGTGATTATTTCCAAAATCCACAACATGCTTTTAGCTAACAAAATGTTCTGCTTCAGTCCATATTTGTTGGCGTTTAGCCTTCTAAAAAACAACATCATTACCGTGGCAAAAAATAAATCGAACTTCCGCATGCACCTGACAGCATGGTCTAGCAGTAATCTGACAGCATGAGGAATTACAGAGACACAAAGAGAACAGACAACTCTGAAGAGGGAGAGCCACTGCGCACGCTCGTTAAACTCCAATCAAACTGTCGACACTTGGCTGTGCTGATTAAATACAAACCAGGAATCTCTTACTACACTGCCCATTCATTCACTAACATGCTGTGAGGAACATTACAGATGCAGAAAGCTTGTGAAACAATTTTGTTTATGTACTGTGAAAGCGAGGGTTATGAAAACTCTGACCAAACTATAAAACAAGGCGGTGATGAGCAGACATGAACCACCGTTCTGTTCATCATATTTTTCTCTCCTGAAATGTTTTCAGAAACATAGCGTAGTGGTTTGTTTAGTTGTAATACTATTGTTTGATACCAGCTGAAGAATAACACAGCTTCCTTTCTCTGTTTTCTCTGGTTATGTAGCATACCAATTATATATGTTGTGTCTTTGTACTGAATAGACAGCCCACAAGGGTCATCTTAAAAGTACCAGTATACGGGGAAGAACATTTAAAACAGAAGATAAAGATCTTCATTGACTGATTTTATGTGCATAAACAAATGAAATAAACATACCATCTTCGTTTTCATGACTGAATAAACTGAATAAAATGGTCCATTTCGGAATAAATATATGAATAGTATATCCTTGAATTATAACTATTGATGCATTAATATGTTCATAACTTTAGGGCTTCAGCAGGTAAAGGATTAGCCAATTTTGAGCAGATCTGTGTGGCTATATTTAAGCAGAGAAGCGCTTTAAAAATGCTAATATTGTTATGGTTTGGCAAACAAGGTGAGGACCCAAATACAGACAACACACAGGAGGCAGGATTAAGGAACAGAAGGCAAGATTTATTGAATAAAAGCTGAATGATATACACACACACTAACAAGGGGATCAGGGTGCAGGTGGAGTGAGGCGGGAAAAGGACAGGTGCGGGAAAGGAACAGAAAAAACACTAGAAGGAGAAAAAGAAAAGCAAGAGGGCAACATTTCAAAGTAAAACAGGAAACAAGAGAACATGTAAAGCTGGGACAGTAACAAACATGCTGACAATGATTGATTGAAGCGTGTTGATTGTTGTTTAGCAGGTATGATGTTAACATTATAGCACATATGATGCTAACATTTGCTAATTATTAGCACTGAACACAAAAGTCATACACCACAGTATTGGACAGATCATCAAATGGAAAATGGTGCTTGATGACAGGTCAGGCTTTTTTTCTGATTCACCTTTTGAGGACCATGAATGTCTTTATCAAATACCAGGGCAATCAAATTATCTCCTGCTAGCATCCAAGGTAGCAGAATTGTTGTGGCCAATACCATAAACATTCCAGCCCACCAGAAAAAAAATGACTACAGTCCAAATTTGGGCCAGTTCTTGTTTATTCAGTTGACATGTGGCCATGCTATGGCCTGCCTGTGGCTCAGATCCAGTAAACAGAAATGGATCGCTCAACTGCCACCATTCCACTTGGTATGTGGGCCAGATGAAAGCGTCTGCTACAGTTTTGCTATCTGAAATGGCTGAATATTAACCCCTAACTCTTTGAACTGGAACTTTCTTAAGATTTTGTCTCAACATGGTTTTGTTGTTCTCCAATCACCTGATGCTTTTGTCCTATATTAGCAATATTATAATCAGGCTGCGGTTATGTTAATAACAGTGGTAGTAGAAATGATTATGTTTGAGGAGATTGCAGCAGTGGCTTGGCCCTTCATAGCCAGTATATTCTTCATGTCCCTGCAGATCTGTATGCATCTGTACGCACTTTAGAGGTAGTTAATCCCCTCCCTCCTCTCTACGTCAGCAGCTTTAAGGAGGGCCATTGCTGAATTCACTACTATGAAGTTAGTTAGTTAGTCGACAGAGTCAAGAGAAACTGTAAAGGTTAAGCCTCGTATGAAGTAGATTAAATAACCAGAGTAGTAAGTTAGATGTGGGAAACTGTTTGTTCATGTTGCTCTTTGTGGAACCTCAGCTAATATGGTAATATGTAAGCCTTGTTGCACCTGACTACAGTGACAGTGTCTGTGTAGATATTTGGAGCCAGTGGGTGTATTGTCAGAATGACAAGATGTAAAAACAGCACGTTACATGGTAGACAGTGCACAGACAAATGTAACCAATGACGATTCATTCAGCCAAAACTATAAAAAACAATATGTCTGATTTTGACTCATGGCACTTTTAATAGCACTTGGCCTTAGCCTACAAAATGCAACTATCTTAAATGGAGAAACCTGCAAGAGAAATTGGACAGGGTACTGAAAAAAGGGCCAAATTTAGGGAGTAATTAGCAGCTAGATCTGTGACACTACTAAAATGGAGCCATCATTTCAGGAGAGATAGCCTACAGTGGGGTGTGTGAGGCAGAATCTGCTTTTGATAAGGTCAGCAGTGACAACATTGTGAGGCTGTTGGAGGCTTTGCAATTAGGGAAAGGCTAGCTGATGCAGACAGATGGACTTTATGAGTGGTGGATTTAACTGGACTCTGGACCCATAAGCATTCCTTATGGTGACTTCAGTTTGCAGGATCCAGTAAAATCCACGACACATATATTTCCAAAAGTCCATGGTTGCCTTTCAGAAAAGGCCTCTTTTTTATTTTTAGAGAGCCTGTGCTAGTATCAGACTGACCTTCTTCATTAAATCTAACCAGTGCAACAGTGAAAGAAATCAGAGTCTTACGGGAGTTTGAGCTGCTGCTTATTCATGTTAAGGTGCATGGTTACAATGCTCAATTTTGTAGGAAAACGTTTCACTGCTGAATCAGTGACTACACTTCAACCTGTGTGAATAAACCTGCAGACAGACAAAAAAAGGAATGTTATTTATATAGTCTTGTTAATTGAATGAAAAGGGGAGAATGATTTATTACAACAATGAATCCTGATGCAGTATGCCTAGACTTTTACCATCCCATCAGCATCTGAGCAAAGTCTAAGCAAGGGGGCATAAAGTGAGATGTGTGGGGGGATGCCCCACTTCATGCCCCTGGCCCACATGTGTGGTCCTGGTAACACCTTTTGTAGCAGGAACTACCACAGAGACAGTCTTGAGAGTTTTGCCTGGTGTCTATATGTCTGCATGTCTGACTGTCTGTCTGTCTGTTTCACACCAGTGTCACTATACAAGTGTGTCGTTGAGATCAAAATGAGAGTTCATGTTATAATGAAGTAATGACTACTGCATTGTCATGGGTCAACATGTGAGCATGGCCTGTAGCCTGTTAGTCTTTTCATTTTTTTTATTGATTTATTTATGCATTTTTCATTTGTTTGACTTTTCAGAATAAGTATGATGACAGTAAGAAGGATTAGTGAGTAAGTAGGCAGGACATGCAGCCATAATGAAACAAGGGATGTCGCAGTTACATAGATAAGTCCACAGAGTTACTGGGAGGCACTTGATTTCTTCTGTCTTTTATTTATTTTTCTTCGTTTCTGTCTTTTTTCGCTTTGTAGCAAACAGTGACATATTTCATACTTTACGTCCAGAAGATACGGAGCTGCATTACCATTCATTTGGACTTGTAGTTGGGTCCAGTGTTTATTCCCTTTTAGCTCTCAGAGCACATCCTGAGAAAAATATGTTTTTGTTTTAGCTTATAAATGCTCCACTATCAATCAGCATTTCCCTGTGTCTGTCTGCTGAGCAGGTAGTGTACAGTCAGTGTTTTGGATTTATTTTTTATTTTTTCTCACTAAATACTCGTCTAATTTACAGTAACGTTATCTTGCTGTTTGGAGCTAACAAAACCGCATGAGTAAATCAAATAAAC
Source organism: Spondyliosoma cantharus (assembly GCA_900302685.1). Classification (NCBI taxonomy): domain Eukaryota; kingdom Metazoa; phylum Chordata; class Actinopteri; order Spariformes; family Sparidae; genus Spondyliosoma; species Spondyliosoma cantharus. Next base: position 5,126 of record OMLP01029019.1, on the reverse strand, counting down.
ACAATTGACCCTACTGGGAACAGCAATTGGTGACCAGTGGGGCACACTGTTACCTTGCGTAAACTTGTGGGTACAGTGGAAGTTAGCTGGTGGTAGCTAAGAGTGGCTGCCGCTCCATGCAGAGAATGCAGAGTACCGGCCAATAACCACCACCAACTCACTTTCACACGTACAGGCACCAATTATCTTTAATACGCTTGTCTGCACTAAAATTAAAACAGCCTGTGAACATGCATGAACACCAGAACATGCTCATTTGCACAGAGACAGAGAGGGATGGGGAAAGAGAATGTGACATTTAAGAAGCTTCTCCCAGTCCTCTTTATTCTGGCTCCCAGGAGGCCGGCAGAGGGATAAAAGCTAATGGCTTATACTCAGGAGGAGAGAGTGGAAGGACTTATTTAACATGGAAGCTGCTTAATAACACATAAATTCACACACATCAGCCTGGTGGATTGCGGCAGGTGTGTGTGTTGGTGTAAGTACCTGCGGTTGAAATGGCTTTCCTACCGGGAAAGTGATTGACCCTAATTTTATAGTGAAGACATTTTTGATTTGATGATGTAGGATTTTGTAGCTCTAACAAAAGTCATAAAATACATGTAACGCCCGCCAATGTAGTAGTGTCTGCAAACGTAATAAACCACAAACGTGATGACAATCTGCTGCATTTAATGTAATAAACCCACAAATGTAATACATATTCCACAAACGTAATAGCCACTGCCTACTACAAACGTAACACGCGATTTCCCACAAATGTAATAACTATTATGTTTGCAGGGATTTATTACATTTGTAGGGAAGTGAAAATCTTTATTGTAATAACTTCCCACAAATGTAATAACACAATGAATAATGGTCGTTGTGGAGCAGAGCGGAGAGTCAGCAGCGGGAATTCTAAAGACAACTAGACCTTTGTTCTATGAGTTGTTGAGTTGTGTACTTACATTATCCCAAATATTTTCAACAATGTTCAAACCAGAGAGATCTGTAAGGTTACTCAAGGTAACTGTCACTACTGCTGGGAGAGAGTCAGACAGCGAGGACGGAAGTGGGAAAACCATAGTTAACAATGTCGATGAAGGGTCTCAGTCATCCAGGTCATGGTAATTTAAAGTACTGTATCGTAGGCAACTGGACTAGTTTCCATTTCTTGAAAATGTTTCACCTCGCATCCAAGAGACTAGCAAAAGAAATGTCCGTCTTGCATTAATAACGCAAGTTTAACCGTGGCATTATCAATGTTTATTTAGAATAAATAGTGTTTATTTGCCCCAAACAGCCACGTGTCTTTACTGTACATTAGCTGTAAGCTAGCAAACAGCAGCACGCATGTTGTGTCTGATTGTGTGTGTGTGTGTGTGTGTGTGTGTGTGCGTGTGTGTGTGTGTGTGTGTCTCACCAGTTAATCAGTTTCTCTCTCTTCTTTTTCCCTTCCCCTCTCTGGAACGTTATGCTCATAACAATATAATACATTTCCCCTCGAGCTCCAGTCGACAGTATACAATACCTAATATATAGCATATTGAACAAAGCACCCAACAATTGAGTTCACCCTTGTGGTTCGCTGCTGCAGTCAGGTTAATAAACAGGAATGGAGACAAATCCACTTTTTGATCCCAAAATTAAAGAAGTAATCTCTGAGCTGCCCTTCTGTTGGAATGGATCACAGCAGATGCCAGTGTGAATCCAGAAGGTTTGGCTCTGCACCAGACTCTCTTTTCCAGAGGTCTGAGCAGCTGAGCAATGACTCTGCACCCCCACTCTGCTGGCCCTCCCCACATAACACTCTGCAAACATCTTTTGTTTTGCAATGATAGAGAGAGACCCCTGGAAGCATAATATTGTGTTTTCAGTCCACAGATAACATCATTCATCAGCCACAGCTTTGTCACCAGACAGCATTAGTCAGACATCAAGGGCCTAAAAAAAGTTCTCCATCGCTAGATGAGGTAAAATGACAGAGAAGCAGCAGAATGTCACAGGGCTGTTGACATGTTTACTGTGATTTACAGCATTTCACTACAGTTCAGTCAAGTTGCTTTTGCTAAGTGAGGCTCCCTTAGTCCATCTCATTTACGCTCTGTGCTCCTATAGAAGTTGAGCAAGCGTTGTACCCGCATGAACAACTTTCTCATTTCCTATAATGTGCAATGTGCTAGATTTGCTTATGTTAAAAAGAAAAACAAGTTCAGAAGGTGAGTAAAAGATGCTGTTGGGCAACCTGTACTTATACATCAGTACCTGGACCGTGTGGAAGGTGCTGTGTTTATTCCAACCCCAAAACCAAATACCTTTTTTTTTTTATCAATTTTTTTATTTTATCCAATGCAAGGCATAGACTAGACTTTGTGGTAGACCTCACCTTTGGCTGAACATTGAAACAATCACCAAAGACACCTATGTTTGTTCAGAGTTAATCTATGTCATAATTTTCTGGACAGATCACACTGCATAAAGACACATCTTAGATTAGCTAAAGTTAGCAACACGCTATCTAACTAGATAGCTAACAAATAATAGTCAGCACCATGGTCTGTAGGAAGGAATGAATACAAAGAGTACTTCTCTAGTAGATTCTCTAGGGTACATACCCGAAAGTGTAGAAGCGATGTTGACTGATAATCTTGTCATATTCTGCCTCAAGAATGTGTGGCTTCTCTTTTAATCGTTTGAACTGGAAGGACTGGGCCTCAATTTGCATCGTTTTGCTGTGTACATAAAACTTAACATCAACGAATATATCCTTCCATCACACAGTGCAGTTCTTGCTGTCGGCTTCTTGAAGCTATGACAGGTCAATACCAAGGTAAACTAGCCAGGAGCTTAGTGTGAGTCTTCCTGACAACTAACAACCAGAGATAACTGAGTTTTATTTAATTGTGTTAACATTTTCAACTGTAAGACGATGACCATGTTGGGACCTCAACAGCTTTCACCTGTGCACCTGTTAATGGAAGGGAGCGAGCAAACGTTTGGATTTTACCCTGGCCTAACCACGCTGGATGTGCCACAGACTGCTGCGTGTTTACTACACACATTCTGGATCCAGAGGAGACACTGCGCAATCCAGCCTCTCATCCCTGCAGAGAGAGGACTTCCCTCACAAAGACAGACTACCGCGGAGCCCCGCTGTCTTCGCCCACATTGACTCTGCCGTTTTTTCTCCACGACAACGGCAGGAACAACCACCATCAACCTGATAGCAGGACGCTGCAGCAACCAACTGCATTCCTCCGTGCCAAGGACACGAGCCGCATTAACGAGGCTGACGGACACACACAAACCATCACCAGTGCTTTCACAAGTAAGGCTTGTATACTAGAGATTTCTAATGTGTATTTGTATGCTCTAAGCTACCTTTGTATGCGAGTTTGTGCCCATTCCGATTTGATGCTATGCTCAGATCTTGTTCGCCATCCTGTCTCTCTCTTTCTGCCACAGACACACACACACACAGACACGCCATGTATTTTTTTTCACACAAAATCAAGGAGTGTATTGACAAATATTGGAACCAAGAAGTAGTATCAGTATTGATATCAAATAAATAAAATCTTAGCGATACCCATCCCATACTTGTTGCTGCCCTTCACTTGCAGACAGCGGTGTGTTCAATGTTGGGATATTTCTGCAGTTTTAATGGTTATAGTGCAACAAGAGGGTCATTGTTGAGCAGTTGGTGGGTTTTCACTCAACCAGGTTTCCCTGATGTTATCTCAGTGTAATGACAGAAAAAAAACTGCAACCGCAAACACTTACTCACTGGACATTTCGATGGTTCGCGGCGTCAAATATATCACCACAAACGTTGCAGAGTACCCCGGTATGGATGATACATTCATTTTCATACAGAGTACAAGTAGTACAGAGAGGCTGTCCAGGTGACTCTATAAGTAGACTATGTGTGAGTTGCTGGTATTCAATAAGTTATGTTCGACAGAACCAGAAATTTGATTGTATTTTGACGGTGTGGGAAAGCAGTGTGTGTATATTCTGATATCTTTTGTCTGGCACTCTGCCATATCAGCGGGGTGGAGGGGGCTGATAATGATCGAGACCTCGTTGATGAAGCATTTCAGCATGAATGGGACATGAAGAGAGAGGTCATCAGAAATCATTTCACATATAACCAGATTAAGCGAAATCACAGCAGTCAGCAGTACTTTGATTTTTCATAATGGGAGCGGAAATGAGCATTCACTCACATAAAACCACTCCTTCAGTCTTGTAAAACAGTTTTAATGGTGACTATACTTTCAATCAATAAAGCAGCGATGCCTGTAAAATAACATTTTGATTACAGCGCAACAGAAGGTAACATTTTTCAAGTGCCATTGTGTATTTGGCAATTTTGAATAGTGACAATAATGAGTGGCACTTATAAGGCTCACGTGGAAAGGTACAAAAAGCTGCGGTACTTATTGATTAACACATTGAAAGCAAAGAGCTGTTGAGTCGACCTGAGGCTATGTGCAGTGTCAATAGGAGAACTGCTTTACAAAGAGCGAATATTAGGGCATTAATATACTCCCAAACAAACAAACATGTACATGGACAGCTACATACACCACAGTTGCATAGTGATTCTAGTTATAAGCCACGCTGACATAAAACAGCAACAACACAAGTGCAGCAACACAATGAGATCATGAAGATCATGTTCAGCTACAGTCTGCTCCTGAGGTGTGAATTACATTTTAATGGGATGTTCTTTCATGTTTTAAATGGGACACTGAGAATGCTATGGACTTCCCACTTTGGATGCCCCAAGATATTAAAGGGTGAAAATCGGATATGGCATTGACATATTATTCATGTATCTAATTATGTCATCATGTTTCCCTGTTGATGTCAACTTCTGATTATTATTGCTCCGTTATTTGGAGTCTCTGGCTGTCAAAGACACCAAGTTTGTTTTCAGTTTGTTTTTTTATTATTATTCTTAATGCTGTGATAGTACAATCAGTATTGCAGAGAGCACACAACTGGTAGCAGGCTGCAAGAGAGAGGCACTCACTTTTATTAGTTTTGCGATTGATCATGCTTGAGATAAAATAACACAGTCAACAGAAAAAGATACATCCCGCTGGATTCTAGGTCTATTTCCACAGTTACAGTTC